>ML384875.1:72668-91085 GCA_005239525.1 Nicotiana knightiana
GGGGGGGGGGGGGGGGAACGTCCAATGGAGTCCATCCCCAAATAATCTTCTCCAAGAAGAGGAAAAATTGAAAGTGTAGATTTTCGCTCTGAAGACACAATGGACTTCTATGGACCAATATCAGGGGGATTTTCTACCCCGTACTGGTTCTCTTAGTAATATGTCTCTCAGAGATGTGTTTGTTTTGTACTGTTTGGTAAATGGGAAGGACATCAATTGGTTTACCTAGGTACGTCGGTACATGCTTGGAAGCAATAGGGATGTCTCATCTTCTGCGAACATTTTTTCCTATGGTTTACTAATCTCTCACATCTTGAAAGTTATGAAAGTGAATTTTTCCCTTTATGCTCCTAAAACCATCTCCAACGCAGATGAAAAGATTTCTTTTGCCATGATGGGATATACCTTGATTGAGGGAACATGGCTTAAGAAAGACAAAGCACCTTAGTTCATCCCCTATCAGAGCACTGGAGGGATTAAATTTGAAGCCGACAAATCCTCTTCCTCAAACCAGCTACTGCTAATGCAGCAAAACATTGCAAGTATCAAGGAATTACTAACCTCTATACAGGAACAGGTGGACAAGATCATGGTAGTAACTAAGGAAACTGGAGCAGATGTGGCTAGGCTAAGGATCACTCTCCAAGCCACAAGGAGGCAAGGATCAGGGCTATGCAGTATGTAACTGAGAAGCTGACCAAAGTCACCAAAGATATTGATGAATTTTATGACAGTTTCTGCACCAAAGTGAACAATACCCTGAAGTATTTCCTTGGAAGGAATTAAGTGTCTGGATTCTTAGACATTCTTTTTATTTTTATTTTGTGGATGTTAAAACTGTTTCATTTGGTTGTGTCTGGATGAGCATGTCAGTCGACTAGCTCAGTATAACTACTAGTTGTATATAATTTTTGCCTGCTTAACTAGTACTATTATTAGCTGTTGTTCTTCTTTCTCTTTTTCTGATTGATGTCAAAGGGGGAGAAGAAAAGGAGTACAAATACGGGGGAGGGGGGTACACTCATAAAAGGGAAGTACCCATAAATTAGTCGAACTCTTTTTAGATTATTGTCATCATCAAAAAGGGGGAATTATTAAGTTTAGAATTTTAATAATGATCAATAAGCTAAAGAAGCCTTGACTAATGACATCTCATTGTGTGCATATTTGGAAAACAATGACATTGATGAAAGGAAGGAAGATCATACTCAATGGCTAAGTATTTTGAACTTTCCTTCATATGAAAAATGAATGAATCAATCAAAGAACAAAGAAGGAAAGTCAATCAGTCAACCCTCTCAAATATCATCAAGCACGCAAGAACGGGAAAAGAGATAATCACGGGTAGAGACCAAATCTAGAACAACCTGCGAAAGCTCAAATCAAGGAGAAATAGAGGAATCAATTCATCAAGATTAACGATGAATCTAGCTACCCTTTGAATCTAGCTTCATGAGGCTACCCTTGGGTCACACTCTTAGATGTCTATGCCTCACAAGGAAAGGTTTGCAATAATAATTTGTAACGACCTGGCAGGTTCTTTTGAGAGTAATAACCCCAATCCTCTATTTACTTATTTTCCCGTATCTTTTTCTACTTATGTGACTGGTTTCAGAGTGATTTGGGACACTTAGTCCCCAAAATGGAAGCTTAAGTTCTAGGATTTTGACCGTAGTTGGAACTGTGTGAAGACAAATCTGGAATGGAGTTTCGTCGGTTCCGTTAGCTCTGTTGGATGATTTTGGACCTAAGAGTGTGTCTGGATTGTGTTTTAGAGGTATGTAGCTGAATTAGGCTTGAAATAGCGAAAGTTGAGTTTTTTGAGAAGTTTGACCAGAAGTGGACTTTTTGATACCTGTGTCGGATTCTGATTTCGGAAGTTGGAGTAGGTCCGTAATGTTAAATGTGATTGTGTGCAAAATTTAGGGTCAATTGGACGTGATTTTATAGGTTTTGGCATCGGTTGTAGAAGCTGAAATTTAAAAGTTCATTAAGTTTGAATTGGAGGGTGATTCATGTTTTTAGCATTGTTTGATGTGATTTGAGGGCTCGACTAAGTTTGTATGGTGTTATAGGACTTATTGGTATGTTTGGTTGAAGTCCCAGGGGCCTCGGGTGGATTTCGGGTAGTTAATAAGTCTACGCATTTGCGATGAGGGTCCCGCATTCGCGTAGAGAAAGCTGGTCAACTGAGTCTCCAAGCAATTCACCTTCGCGTTCGCGATGATGGTGCCGTGTTCGCATAGGGTCAATCTGAGTAAGCTTCACGTTCGCGATTAGGCCATCACGTTCGCGATGAAGAATTTTGGACTGAAGCAATTTTGTGCTTCGCAAACGCGAGGGTTCTTCCGCGTTCGCGAAGAAGGGATTACTAGGCAGTTATAAACATTTCAAAAATGAGGGTTAGGCCATTTTTATCAAAACATAAGATAGAGAGCTCATATTTGGACGAAATTTTGGGGGATTTTCAGAGGGAGATATTGGGTAATGATTCTTGACTCATTTATGGTTATATTCCATTAATCCATAGTAGATTCTATCCTTTAATTTCGGATTTGGGTTGAGAAAATTGAGAAAAATGGAAAAAGTTCTTCAACCAAATTTTTGGGTTTTGATTCAGATTTTAACACCGGATTTGAGTAATTTTGGCCCGAGTGAACTTATGGGTGAATGGGTATTCGTATTTTGTGACTTTACTCGATTCTGAGACGTGGGCCCAGGTTGACTTTTTGCAAAAAATTTCTAATTTCTTGCTAAAGTCTTGATTTCAATAATTACATAGCTTCTTATAGTTATATTTATGGTATATAATTGCTTTTGGCTAGATTTGGGCCATTCAGAGTCGGAAATTCGAGGAAAAGGCATTCTTACTGATTGATTGAGCTTTGTTCGAGGTAAGTGGCTTGCCTAACCTTGTGGGGGGGGGGGGATCCCCTTAATATTTGGTACTTTTTTGATACTTCTATGATATGTGAGCTCCGTTTACGCAAGGTAACGAGTGCGTACACGGGCTAATTGTTGTAAAATCTGATTTTCCACTGAGTAGTAGTATGTTACATCTTAATTGAGTTATACCAGCATGTGTAGTTATCCTGTTTAGTATAATATCACGTGTCTACGTATTTTAAATGCTTATTTGAAATTTGTGCAGCATGTTTAGTTGAACTCCTGTCTTTACTTGATTTGTATTAACCTTAGCTTTAGAATTCTTGCTGTTAATTGTTGTTTTTCCATCGATTCGAGCTGTGTGTTTAATTTTGGGACTATGAGGTGGTACCTCGGGAGATCCCCCTGCATATTTACTTTTGGGACTACGAGGCGGTACCTCGAGAGATCCTGCACATTTACTTTTGATACTATGGGGCGGTATCTCGGGAGATCTCCTTGCATATTTACTTTTGGAACTACGAGATGGCATCTTGGGAGATCCCCTGTTGCGTATTTACTTTTGGGACTACAAGAAGGTATCTCGAGAGCGCCCCTGTTGCTTATCTCATTGTGTTGTGTTGTTATTTCTGTGTGAATTCTTTCTATTAAATTTTCAGTCTTCCTTCATGTCTTTATATCTTATATCTTATTATTATATCCCAGTATGGTCCGGACATGAACTCGTCACTACTCTACCAAGGTTAGGCTTGGCACTTACTGGGTACCGTTGTGGTGTACTCATGCTACTCTTCTGCACATGTTTTGTGTGCAGATCTAGGTACTTCGTATCAACCTCGCTATCAGTAAGAAGCGAGACTTTGGAGACTTAAAGATATATCTGCCCGCATCCGCAGACCTTGAAGTCCCCCTTTATTCCCTCCAATGTCATTTACCTTTCTGTACTTTCTTAGACTCTGGTGTATAGAGATACTAGTTTTCTTCTGTATCTTGTGAATTATGATTATCGGGTTTTGGGAACTCTATGTATACTCTAGTGCTGGGTTACTTGTACATGCCGAGCAGTATTTTATCATTTTATAGTTATCTGTTGTAGTCTAGTTGTTAAATTATGTTTTCATTTCTGTTATTCCGCAATTTGTTAGGCTTACCTAGTCGTAGAGACTAGGTGCCATCACGATGTCTTACGGAGGGAGATTTGGGTCGTGACAAGTTGGTATCATAGCTCTAGGTTCATAGGTGTTATGAGTCACAAGCAGGTTTAGTAGAGTCTCACAGACGGTACAAAGATGTCTGTACTTATCTTCAGGAGGCTATGGAACTGTTAGGAAAATTACACTTGTTTGATTCCTTGTCGTGCAAAATTGTTGACCTCGAAAGTCTAAACTTATGTCTTCTATTCTCCCAAAGATGGTGAGGACACGTACATGACAATCTGATGACCAGACACCCACACCCCCACTAGAGCCGCGAGAGGCAGGGGCTGAGGTAGAGGCCGAGGACGACCATGTGGTACAGCCAGAGCACTCACGCGAGCTGCTACAAATAATCCCCAAGTAGATCCAGCTGGAGGGCAGGCACCTGAGGTACCTGTTGCTGCATCAGCCCTCTAGGAGACTCTAGCCCAGTTTCTGAGCATGTTCAACACCTTGACTTAGGCTGGATTGATTCCACTCGCTCCTGCCACATCTCAGTACGAGGGAGGAGCACTGACTCCTGCCTCTCGTACTCCAGAGCAGTGGGTTCAGGTCGACCAAGTTCCAGAGATCATATCGATGCATCCGATAGCTCCAGTTCAGCCCGAGGTTAGGGCAACAGTTTCTTAGGCGGAGTAGCTCAGGCTTGAGAGGTACAAGAAGTACCACTTTTCTAACTTCAGTGGATTGGCGTTAGAGGATGCCCAGGTTTTTCTTGAGGAGTGTCATCGTATTCTCCGTACTATGGGTGTAGTGGAGTCGAATGGGCTTTCTTTTACTACATTCCATCTTAGAGGATCAACCTATTAGTGTTGGCATGCTTATGAGTTGGGTAGTCAAACTGAGTCAAATTCACTTACATGGACTCAGTTCTCAGATATGTTCTTGAGGGAGTATGTTCCTCAGAGTCTCAAAGACGTATGGCGCGCAGAGTTTGAGCAGTTGCACCAGGGTACTATGATTGGGTCAGAGTATGCAGTTCGCTTCAGTGATTTGGCCCGACATGAACCAGCCTTGTTGCTACAGTTCGAGAGAGGGTCCGTCAATTTATCGAGGGGCTCAAACCTAGTAACAGGCTTAGCATCGTTCGGGATTTAGAGATGGATATTACATACTAGCAGGTTGTGGCTATTTCTAGGATATTGGAGGGTATGCTTGCTCAGGAGAAATAGGAGAGGGAGGCCAAGAGGTCTCGAGAGTCTGGCACTTATAGTGGTACTCGTTCCCCGGCTGCAATTCGTCATGGTAGATCTATGTGAATCGCCCCGTTCATTCAATACTTCCAGCCGCCAGTGGTATTCTGGTCCCTTCTAGGCCCTACGACCTTATTATGCACCACCAGTATCTAGTGCACCTCCTACACGGGTGCTTTCAGCAGTCAGTCCAACAGACCTGGCCCAAGCCAGCCATAGCAGCAACGCCCTCCTAGAGGTTATTTTGAGTGTGGCGACAGATGCCATATGGTGAGGGATTGCCCCAGACTTAGGAGGGGTGCACCTCCACAGACTTCTCAAGCACCGCATGCTCCACCAGGTCCTCAGGCTATGATTACAGCACCAACTACCACTTCACCTGCTTAGCCAGCTCGAGGTGGAGGTCGGGGAGGTAGAGGTCGCCCTAGAGGGGGAGGCCAGGCCACATATTATGCTCTTCTTGCTCGTACAGAGGTAGTTGCTTCTGAATCTATCATTATAGGTACTGTTCCTGTCTGTCATAGAGATGCGTCGGTTTATTTGATCTAGGCTCCACTCGTTCCTATGTGTCATCTTATTTTTCCCCGTATTTGGGTGTATCTTGTGATTCTTTGAGTTCTCCTATTTATGTGTCTATATTTGTGGGAGATTCTATTGTTGTTGACCGTGTGTATCGGTCGTGTTTGGTGGTTCTTAGTGGTTTTGAGACCAGAGCCCACTTATTATTGCTCAGTATCATAGATTTTGATATTATTTTGGGCATGGACTAGTTGTCGCCCCATTATAATATTCTTGATTGTCACGCCAATACCGTTACGCTAGCTATGCTAGGCTTACCGCAGTTAGAGTGGAGAGGTCCTTAGAGTATACTACCAGTAGAGTTATTTCATTTCTTAAAGCTCAAAGAATGGTTGAGAAGGGGTGTGACGCATATCTAGCTTATGTGAGAGATGTCAGTATTGATACCCCTACAGTTGAGTCAGTTCCAATAGTGAGGGATTATCCAGATGTGTTTCCAGCTGATCTTTCGGGCATGCCACCCGACAGAGATATCGACTTTGGCATTGATTTGTTATCGGTCACTCAACCTATTTCTATTCCTCCATATCGTATGGCTCCTCCTGAGTTGAAGGAATTGAAGGAGCAGTTACAGGAGTTACTTGATAAGGGCTTCATTCGGCCCAGTGTGTCACTTTGGGGTGCTCCAGTCTTTTTTGTGAAGAAGAAGGATGGTTTTATGCGTATGTGCATTGATTATCGCCAGTTATAGGGTGCCAGAGTGTTTTCCAAGAATGACCTACATTCATGCTATCATCACTTGAATATTCGGGAGCCAGACATCCCGAAGACTGCTTTTAGGACTCTGTATGGTCACTATGAGTTCCTTGTGAGGTCATTTGGGCTGACCTACGCCCCAACAACATTCATGCATTTGATGCACAATGTATTTTGACCTTATCTTGGCTCTTTCATCATTGTGTTTATTGACGACATTTTAGTGTACTCCCGGAGCCGAGATGATCACGAGCAACACCTGAGGACTGTGCTTCAAACCTTAAGAGAAAAGAAGTTATATGCAAAATTTTCAAAGTGTGAGTTTTGGCTAGACTCAGTGGCCTTCTTGGGTCATGTTGTGTCGAGTGAAGGGATCAAGGTGGATCCGAAGAAGGTGGAAGCAGTGCAGAGTTGGCCTAGACCGTCCTCAGCTACAGAGATCCCGAGTTTTCTTGGGTTGGCGGGGTATTACCGTCGATTTGTAGAGGGTTTCTCGTCTATTGCAGTACCTATGACCAGGCTAACCCAGAAGGGTGATCCGTTCAGGTGGACAGAGGAGTGTGAGGAGAGCTTTCAAAAGCTCAAGACATCTTTGACTACATCTCCAATATTGGTACTACCTACAGGTTCAGGATTTTATACAGTATATTGTGATGCGTCATGGATTGGTCTCGGCGCGATGTTGATGCAAGACCGTAGAGTGATTTCCTATGCGTCCAAATAGCTCAAGGTGCCTGAAAAGAACTATCATGTCCACGACTTTGAGTTAGCAGCTATTTTTCATTCCTTGAAGATTTGGCGGCACTGTTTGTATGGTGTCCCTTGTGAGATTTACACCGATCACCGAAGTTTGCAGCATCTATTGAAGCAGAAGGATCTTAACTTGCAACAGCGGAGGTGGTTGGAGCTGCTTAAGGATTATGATTTACCATTTTGTACCATCCCGAGAAGGCCAATGTGGTGGCCGATGTCTTGAGTCACCGGACGGAGAGTTTGGGGAGCTTAGCATATCTACCAGTAGCAGAGAGGACATTGGTGTTGGATGTTCAAGCCTTAGCCAACCAGTTTGTTAGATTGGATATTTCTAAGACGAATCGAGTGTTGGCTTGTGTGGTCTCTAGGTCTTCTCTTTATGATCGTATCAGAGAGCGTCCGTATGATGACCCATATCTGCTTGTCCTTAGGGAAGCAGTTCAGCATGATGATGCTAAGGAGGTCACTATTGGAGATGATTATTCTTTGAGAATGTAGGGCAGGCTATGTGTGCCCAATGTAGATATATTACGTGAGTTGATTCTCCAAGAGGCTCACATTTCACGGTACTCCAATCATCCGGATGCCGCGAAGATGTATCGGGACTTGAGGCATCATTATTGGTGGAGGAGAATGAAGAAGTACATAGTGGAATATGTAGCTCGGTGTCTAAATTTCCAGCAGGTAAAGTATGAGTATCAGCGGTCAGGTGGATTGCTTTAGAAGTTATAGATTTCAGAGTGGAAATGGGAGAGGATCACTATGGATTTTGTTGTTGGGCTTCCACGGACTCAGTGGAAGTTTGATGTAGCTGGGGTGATTGTGGATAGACTGACCAAGTCAGCTCATTTCATTCCTGTGATGAATACTTATTCTTCCGAGTAGCTTGCTCGAGTTTATATCCGCGGTATTGTCAGACTTCATGGCGTGGAGGTACTATCATCTCTGACTGGGGTACGCGGTTCACATCACGGTTCTGAAGGGTCATAAAGCATGCGTTAGTTTCTCAGGTTGAGTTGAGCGCATCATTTCACCCTCAGACAGACGAACAGTCTGAGCGCACTATTCAAATACTAGAGGATATTCTCCGTGCGTGTGTGATGGAGTTTGGAGGTTCTTGGGATTAGTTTTTGCCACTTGTAGTGTTTGCCTACAACAACAGTTATTAGTCCAGCATTTAGATGGCATCGTGTGAGGCTCTGTATGGTAGGCGGTATCGGTCTCCAGTGGGTTGGTTCGAGCGGAGCGAGGCCAGGTTATTTGGTACAGACTTGGTTCAGGATGCTTTGGAGAAGGTTAAGTTGATTTAAGATCGACTTCGCACAGCCCAGTCCAGATAAAAGAGTTATGTGGATCGGATGGTTCACGATGTTGCATCCATGGTTGGAGAGCGGGTCCTGCTCCGGGTGTCACCCATGAAGGGTGTTATGAGGTTCGGAAAGAAGAGAAAGTTGAGCCCAAGGTTTATTGGACCATTAGAGGTGTTGCGAAGTGTTGGGGAGGTTTCTTATGAGGTTGTCTTGCCTCCCAGCCTAGTAGGAGTCCATACGATATTTCATATTTCTATGCTCCGGAAGTATCACGAAGGCCCGTCTCATGTGTTGGATTTCAGCTCAATCTAGTTGGACAAGGATTTTATCTTATGTTAAGGAGCCGATGGCTATTTTGGACAGGCAGGTTCGAAAGCTGAGGTCAAAGAACATTACTTCCGTGAAGATTCAGTGGAGGGTTCAGCCGGTCGAGGAAGCGGCTTGGGGGACCGAGTATGGTATGCGCAGTCGTTATCATAATCTTTTCACCACTTCAGGTATGTCTCTATACTCGTTCGAGGATGAACGATTGATTTAAGAGGGGGAGTATGTAATGACCCGGCCATTCATTTTGAGAGTAATAGCCCCGATCCCCTATTTACTGCTTTCCCCGTATCTTTTTCCGCTTATGTGACTTGCCAGGAGGTTTTGTTTGTGGTTTCGCAGCGATTTGGGTCACTTAGTCAAAACGGAAGCTTAAATTCTAGGATTTTAACTGTATTTGGAACTGTGTAAAGACGATTCCAGAATGGAATTTCGTCAGTTTCGTTAGCTTCGTTGAGTGATTTTGGACTTAGGAGCATGTCTGGATTGTGTTTTGGAGGTTTGTAGTTGAATTAGGCTTGAAATGGCGAAAGTTGATTTTTTTCTAGAAGTTTGACCCGAACTGGAATTTTTGATATCGGGGTTGGATTCCGATTCCGAAAGTTGTAGTAGGCCCGTAATGTCAATTATGACTTGTGTGCAAAATTTGGGATCAATCGGACGTGATTTGGTAGGTTTTGGCATCGGTTGTAGAAGTTGAAGTTTCAAAAATCATTAAGTTTGAATTGGAGGATGATTCGTGTTTTTAGTGTTGTTTGATGTGATTTGAGGGCTCTACTAATTTTGTATGGTGTTATAGGACCTGTTGGTATGTTTTGTTGAAGTCCCGGGGGCCTCGGGTGGATTCCGGGTGGTTAACAGATCAATTTGGACTTGTTGAAGTTGCAGAATTTCTGGTGTTTCTAGTTACTGGTTTCCTTCTTCGCGTTCGCGAGGGGAGTTCCACATTCACGAAGAGGAACTGGAGGCAGGAGAGGATTTGTGCTTCGCGTTCACGATGAAGGTCCCGCATTCGCGAAGCTCCGAGGTAATAAATCTGCGTCCCCGTTGAGGGTCCTGCGCTCGCGTAGAGAAAGCTGGTCAACTGAGTCTACAGACAGTTTGCCTATGCGTTCGCGATGATGGTCCCGCGTTCGCGTAGGTTCGAGCTGAGTATTCTTCGCATTCGCGATTTGGCCATAGAGTTCGCGATGAAGAATTATGGACTGAAGCAATTTTTTGCTTCGCGAACGCGAGGGTTCTTCCGTGTTCGCGAAGAAGGGGTCACTGGATAGTTATAAACATTTCAAAAAAGAGGGTTAGGCCTTTTTTATCAAAACTTGAGATAGAGAGATCCTGTTTGGACGAAATTTTGGAGGATTTTCAGATGAAGCTATTGGGTAATGATTCTTGACTCATTTATGATTATATTCCATTAATCTATAGTTGATTCCATCTTTTAATTTCGGATTTGGGTTGAGAAAAGTGGGAAAAATGGGAAAGTTCTTCAACAAAAGTTTTGGGTTTTGATTGTGATTTTGACATCGGATTTGAGTAATTTTGGTACGAGCGAATTCAGTGTTCATATTTTGTGACTTTTACCTGATTTCGAGACGTGGTCCTGGGTCGACTTTTTGAGGTGAATTATGTAATTTCTTGCTGAACTCTTTATTTCAATAATTAGATTAGTATCTTATAGTTATATTTATTGTATGTAATTGCTTTTGGCTAGATTTGGGCCATTCGGAGTCGGAAAATCGAGGAAAAGGCATTCTTGCTGATTGATTGAGCTTAGTTCGAGGTAAGTGGCTTTCCTAACCTTGTGTGGGGGAAATTCCCTTAGAATTTAGTACTATTATGATACTTCTGTGATGTGTGAGCACAGTGTACGCGAGGTGACGAGTGCGTACACGGGCTAATTACTGTAAAATCCAGTTTTCCGCTGAGTAGTAGCATGTTACATCTTAATAGAGTTATACCAGCATGTGTAGTTATCCTGTTTAGTCTAATATCACATGTCTACGTTGTCGTGCCCCCCTTTTTCTCGCGAAATCAGGTTTCGACATTTGACAACTCCTTTCGAGAGAAGGGAAAAGGAATTGGTTGTTGGAGAGTTGCCACCTAACGGATTAAGGTACGTTACGACACATATAGCAAATAACTCAGATTATACCAATTTGCATCACCAGAGATCGGGTAGGGGCTCAAATTACCTTGAGGGGAAGGTGTTAGGCACCCCTCGAGGTTCACAACGGTTGGTCCCGACTGAACTTAACTTATGTGAATTAGTCTAAGAAAGCGAAGAAACTATTTAATAGGGATGGGGGTCCTAAATTTTTTAGCCTATAGTATCACCCCGTGCAACATAAATAATACTTCGTAACTCTCCCAAGACGGGGGTGTTACTCATATTATTCAGCGGTCACATACTATCATCTCCTGCTACCCGATTACTATCTTTAAGTTTTTACCTAAAGCGCTCTAATCAATTCTAACTCGTGTCCTATGAGTGCACTACTCGTCCCTTACCTATGGTCCTGGAGGTATCGGGACCTCTATTTTAGGATGATTCTATACTCGACCTAAGTTGCTCAAAATTGTAAATACTAAGCGACATATAAAACAGTTAGGACTTTCAAATAAAGACATCTATGGGCTCAAATTAGCCTCCACATATAAACAGTAAATGCATACAATTGATTGACTTTAGCAGATTTATTAATCGCAGAACCCTATAGGCAGGATATCTATGTGATGTTGAACGCGCAAACATGTAGTCGTATATAGAATCAATTTCTTAGTGCGACTAGTAGAACCTACATATATTTGCCTACTGATTTTAGCATAACGTAGTATCTAGGTGATTTATACAATAATATCATGTCACAAGAATATGTCCAGAATTATTTGTCTAATCATATGGGCATGTTGTTTAGGTGATTGACAGTGATAATCACAGAAGCGCATTCAGAATTACTTAATTGAATCCCCTAGGCATGATTTCTATAGTTGAACTGATTTTGTCCCTATAAGCATGATTACTATAAGTGATCTGATTTTGTTCCTATAGGCATGATTTCTATAAGTGATCTGATTTTGTCCCTCTAGGCATGATTTCTATAAGTGATCTGATTTTGTACCTATAGGCATGATTTCTATAAGTGATCTGATTTTGTACATATGGGCATGATTTCTATAAGTGATCTGATTTTGTCCATATAGGTATGGTTTCTATAACTGATCTGATTTTAACCTATAGGCATGATTTCTACAATTAAACAGGATACAAGTAGGAATTTGCATTCTTTAGACTAGAACATGATTAAGCTAAGTATTGATCATATAGGCATGGTTGCTAATACATAATTACTGGATAAATTAATACGCCTAAAGGCATGATCGTAGCACTAGTCCTACAGGCAAGATTTCTAGTGTGTAAACACAATATAGAACCTATAGGCAGGATTTCTAACATATGATTTCAACAACATAATATGAAACTTATAGGCAGAACCAACAACATAGTAGAGAACCTATAGACAGGATTTCTACCCAACTTTGCAAATGAAAATAAGATACCCTCTCCCAATTTTTACTAAATACCCCATAATTATTATTACAACAATCATTACAGACCAAAGTTAATGAATGAATTACAAAAGATAAGTAAAACTATAGAGGGCCTAATACAGGCCTAAATACACCTAGACAACCCAGGCTTTCAACCCATAACAGCTCCAAGGCTTATATTCATGGATACACAAGAACTAGTGGTGAATGATTCACCCATAGCACACAGAACCCAAATCTATAGTGTGTCAGAGTTCACAAGGATCTCACATGGACCCCGAGAAGTGCTCACACTAGGGTAGTCAATGAAAGAACCTAAATAGTCTTGGCTTTCAGCCGGCTAAGGATGAGGATTTAGAATAGCATAGCTAACACATGAAAGAGAGTAGGCAATGGCTAAGGGACATAATTTGAAAAGATGTACTTAATTTTAGGAAATGGATATAGCAAAGTTTAAAACCCAGAACAGTTGATCAAAAGGTCAGCAAGACTTAGAGGCAGGTTTGTCGTTTAACAAACAATACATAGGCAGAATCATATTGAAAGAACAAGTTGACAGGATTTACAAAGATTGTCATACACAGGTGCATAATACTTAACAAGTTAAAGCCTAAAAGGTCCAATTTATGCTAAGTTCACCCCCATTACAAAAAAAATTCATGTTTACTCACATCAAGAAACAAGAATAGCATTCATACATGGTAGGGTTTTAAGCTAGAAATCGGACAATTGGTATGAAGGATCCAGTTCAATCTCATGTATATGGACGGAATATTACACAAATCTTCAATATTGAGTCGATTCGTGTAAGATATAGAGGTGATATTTGCCCAAATTTGGCAAATACCTAAGTATTATCATAATCGAAGAGCCAGTACAAAGAGAAGGCAAATATGGTAAGCAAATAATGGTGAAATCCCGTTATCAACGGGATTTGGAGGTGTGACGGCTAGGGTTCATGAGAGAGTGAGAAGGAGTTGAGAGGATTCAGAGACAGCGGAAGAGAGGGAATGGGGGATTAGGGTTAGAGATCAACGACCAGGATTTTATAACGAGACTGGGGCGGGTTGTGTGAAATGGGTACCGACAGGGTTGGGATTAAGTTTAGGCTGGGGTTATTTGGGCTAGGTATTAGGTAATTGAGCTGGGTAATTGGGTTGGTTTGGGTAGCTTAGGTCCGGAATAATTAGGAAAAAGGGGATATTATTTAAATACCCAATTAAATTAGTAAATAATTCGTAAAAAATGATAAATAAATAGTAAAAATATTATTTTATGCATAAAAATGGTTAATAAAATTTATTTAACACTATAAAAATATGAAAATTTATTTCTTTGCATAAATAAAGTAATTATAAGTATATACAGGCTATTATTACAAAAATGTGCAATTTTAATCTTTAAAAATGCAAATGTAATTAAAACAAATGCACCAAAATATTTTTGAAACCTAGTATGGATGTAAATTATGAAGTCATATGATAAAAATCATCGTAAAATAATTTTTTGATGCAATTAATGATTATTTATCTAAAAAATATGGGAATAAATTGATTGAAAAATCTTTAAAAATTATAGGAAATTAGGAAAAAAGCTTGTATGTGCTTACAAATCAGATGATAATGCATACGTGTTATTTTAAAGTATATATATATATTTAAAAAATATGAGGAAAAAATTAGGTCAACAGCTGCCTCTCTTTACCCGGGAAGGATGAAAGAGTTGTCGGATAAAGAAATGATGACCGATTTTGACCGAATGGACTGATTTGAAAGATATGGGCCGCACTCTGGATTTTGAGATGCCTACATATCCCGGGTTTTACAGGAATCAGGCCATGTGTAGTTCTGGATCCAACAGGGGAATGAACCGGTGGAGTTGTTTGTAAGAGCGGACAAAATATTCCAAGTGGAATCAATTGGGATTTGAAAATGGTTATGGGTAAGTGATACTAGGTAATGGATGATGATCGGTTACGATTGAAGTAATTAAAGGGTATGGGAATCGAGTGAGAACAGGAGCAAAGATTGCTCCCGTTAGGATAACGGTTGCCTTCTGGATTGCCTGCAAACTCAAAATACAATATGCGCATATAGATTTTTCATAAATTTAAACATGATGCAAATTTCCTTGAGACCATAGAGATTGTCTTTGGACGATGAGGATGAATTCCTTAGACCATGATGTCTCGGGCCATGAGTTTTGCGGTAAAGGATTCGCAGTCCATGAAAATGATGTTCTCGGGCTATGAATATGGTGCCTCCGAACCATGACGCCTTTGAATAATGATGTTTAGGATTGAGAGATCCTTAATCCATGGCATGGTGTCTTCTGGATATGAGGATGATGCCTTCAGACTATGAAGCCTTTGGACAAATTGGTTATATATCAGCCCATGAGATGCAAAGACATGATGCTTGAGATAAAACAAGACAGAGCTTAGTCTTGTGTAGGGTTGAGGGCAGAGCTTAGCCCCCGGAATAAGAGAATAGAGCAACATTTGTGTTATGCAAAGTGAGACAATGCTTAGTCTCATGAGGGGAAGGCAGAGCTTAGCCTTATGCAAATAAAGAGGCAGGGTGTATCCTCATGCAGGATTTGAGACAGTGCTTAGTCTCATGCAAATGGAAGGCAGTGCTTAGCCTTATGCAAGATTCGATACAGTGCTTAGTCTCATGCAAGGAGAAGGCAATGCTTAGCCTTATGAAAATAGAGAGGCAGGGCTTATCTCACGACCCAAACTAGAGGATCATGACTAGCACCCGGGTCATACTTGCCGAGCACCAACGTACACTTTATTTAACCTTCTTATAATCTTTAAGGGATAACGAGATCAATATAAATGGTAGATATGGATCATGAACATACATCACATGGGATGACAAGATTGCTAAGAAACTACATAAAAGGTACGAGCTACAATGCTGCCATGAAAGACTATACAACAAAACTTAGCCAACAAGGCATACCAAACTATACATGAGTCGATGCCTGTCTATGAGCCTCTAAAGGAGCATAAGTAATGCAACATAGCCGGAATAGGGCCCCGACATACCCATAATATCTATAACAAAAATGCATACCAAGACCACAGCAAGTCCGGAGAAGGGAGCTCGCCTATAACCGCTGAACTGGAAAGCCTATTGTGGTGGGGGAGCTTTGTCTACCTGTCTATCAGGACCTACAGCACGACATGCAGTGTCCACAAATAAGGACATCAATACGAATAAAGTACTGAGTACGTAAGGCAGGAAAGCATAAATAAGAACAGTAATGTAAAGAGAGATGTAGGAGATACAACCTGTAGCATCTGAGTGCATCTAAGCGACATTAACATGAAATGCATGATACATATATACACATAATATTTTTAAAAATCCGCCTTTGTGGGCATCATCATCATTATCGTATCAACATCCGCCTCTGTGGGCATTATCATCATCATATCATACCCGGCCTCAAAGAGGAATAGGTAAACCCAACTGATCAGTGGTTGCACAATAGGTGCTATACCCGGCCGACTATAGCATGGCTCGGTAGAGTAAAATAGATACACATATATAATGCATGCAGGACTCATTGGAATCGTGTTCTGAACATTTCGGAGCGATGTAAGGTCGATACTCTCCGTACACATCATTAGGGCTAACTCTTCATCGAGAATCTTATAAGAATCAGGAAGTACCAACAACATTGATAACATAAGAATAAGAGAAGCAACTTCAACATCAATTGTTCCCTAAGAAGGGAAACAATATAAGTACTGCTAGCTTCTAAGAGTAGAGTATCTTTAGAAGCTCGTTCATTGCATTATGTACAATCAGAGTCGTGAAAAAGAAGGAAAGGGATAGACTCACATACCTTGTATATACTTCCCCAACCTCAAACTACGAATGTCACAACTCCTTAATCTACAATAAGAGAAATGACACTATCGTTATCGTTTAAGCGTCATAACTATTATGTATCGACCACAACCTATTTTACGATGAAACGGACAGCACCTACCCTATTTATATGACTTTACACAAGTCAAAACAATCATGAAACCCAAACGACATCAATAATAATCATATTGAGCCTCCCAAAATAGTCCACACACAACCTAATCACTTCATACATAAGACGACCACCGTAGTCGTGTCAAACGACCTTGAAATGTTACAACGAATGACCAGATCAAATACCTACATATATATGGTGTTTATCCACACTCTTTATCCTCCAAAACTCCACAAAACAGTAGTAAAACACGCAGCCTAACAACAACACAAAACAGTCCGCTACAAGTCAAATAACTTGAACTCACAGCTTCCGATCACCATCCCGTGAGTTCTAACTATTAGGAAACATATTTATCAACCTTTTGTTTATATTTAAACAATTAAATAAATATATTAGACGTTTATTAACTATTAATTATCTTCTAAAACTCTAACTACTAAGAAAAAGGAGAGGCGGTATAATGACACTTACGTCGTAGGGATCGTTTTGATGTTATTGCTTCTCGATTTCTTGCCCAGGATGATAGTCTTCTTTGAAACCCTAGAAAATAGCTTGAGGTTATGTTTATGGGTGATATATGTTCGTTTTATGATGAATAATGAAGAGAAATCCGACCTAAGGTTTATATATATCAAGTTTGGAAAAGTCAAAGAGGTGCTAGCTTGGCACCCTAGTATTGGTCCATCTTCCGACGCTTATATCTTTTTATCCTGATGCCGTATGAGCGACCGGTTAAGAGAGTTGAAAACTAAATTCCAAGACCTTAGATTTGGTATATTATATGTCCCATATATCACATGAAATGTATTGCTCAAAAAGCTCTAGTGATCCACCTACTTATCACTTATGATGTCTGCGCAGTCTCGCGAAACTGCAAATATCTCTCTGATCCTACGTCGTATAGATGATAGGTTTAATGAATTGGAAACTATAATCATAGATATTAAATTTGGTTGTTAGATCATCCAATAATTCCAATTATATTGGGAGAAAAGCTCAGTTACATTTGACCTAATTTTAAGCACATTATGAGTGTAACTTGTGAAGACCTTTGCCGACTTTTGTTCCACAACTTGCTTGACTTCAAAATGTATAACACAACTATCATACGATAAAAATTAACTCATAGAATAAACTCTTTATCATGTAATGAACCATAGTCTCACCATAAAGTACATGTTATAACATTCCAAACTCGTCGACTTTCGACGAAACTTATTTTCTTCAATTGGTTTAGCTTCTAAGCTTTCCAACCCTCTTGGTACTCGTTATTCATGATCTTAAATATTTGTAACCTCCAATGTAACATGATTAACTTACTTTATATTCCATCAAATATAATCTTATTTCTGAGCTTACATCAATTGACTTACGATGTACTCTCACGTACGAAAACATGGGGTGTAACATCATTCCCCCCTTTGGAACATTCGTCCTCGAATGTTGACTAATGCACTTTTCCATATCTTAAGCAATAACTCTTACGAATAATTTAATATTGTCTTTTCCATCTAGGGAGTTGTTCGGTGAATAAATCCAAAGGCTAGAACATTCCCCCCTTTAGGCCTCTTTCTCACACCACGACTTGTGGTCGAACTCCTTTCAATGTCGTAACTATTTCTACCTTCTTTCATGAAGCCTAGACAATTATAACCTTGAATGTGCGCCAATGCGACTCTTATCTCCTTTTTTCTTTATTTCTTGTTAGCTTTTAACCTATCTTTAGGATTCACTTGGTGAACATATATTGTACTATGACAAGCTATCCCTCTGGGCATCTATAGGTGTACTAAAGTTCTTTGTTTGGTATCTTGTTGAACTTACGACTATTGCTATATCTTGTTTCATAGCCTCAGTTATCTATGCTTATGGCTTTACCACTACTAGGTAGGTCATACTATACCATAACTCTTACTTCGATTTATT
>ML384875.1:91283-110058 GCA_005239525.1 Nicotiana knightiana
TTCTAATCCCGTGCAGTTCATGAAATACTTGTTCTCTAAATCATTACTCAATAAAAGGTCTAAACGTCATCCTCTTATCATTTATCACAATTACACCCTTACTTTACTACAATGGTAGCATGTCACGACTCGAAATCCCACCTTCAGGCTGTGATGGCGCCTAACGTTGCACCCGGTAGGCAAGCCAACGAGTTAACTGAATTGATTTATTAACAAGTGAAAATAACAAACACTGACTAAATAATTGAAATAAAGTGCGGAAGCCTTAACATAATTGTAAATAACAATAGCTAATAACGCAGAAATCCCTTTAAGTACAACCCAGAAGTGGAGTCACAACCTTACGAACCAGAGATTTGGCTAAAACAACAGTTTGAAAATAAAGTGATGTATCTGTTTGGAAAACACATAAATGACAGAATGAAAGATAGACAGGGACGTCGATATCCACGAACGCCATGCGGAACTACCTCGGTGTCGTCTGGAATGGACTGAAGGACACTCCCACTAGCGATGTCCACTGGGTCTGGCTACATAATCTGCACAACCTAAAGAAGTGAAGGTGTAGCATCAGTACAACCGACTCCATGTACTGAGTAAGTGCCGAGCCTAACCTCGGTGAAGTAGTGACGAGGCTAGGACACGACAACAAATTGTACCTGTGCAGTTTATTGGTATAGCAGAAAAATAAACAAGAATACAATTACGGGGAAGAACATGTAGGGGATAAAAGATAGCAAATACTGAAATGAAGGAAACAAAACAATAGTCTAAAATATTCGAAAATAATAACGGGGATTGACAACACGAATTAAACAGTGAAAAGAAACGGCACGACATGTCCCCTCGTGGATAACAATATAAAATATGGCACGGAATGTCCCCTCGTGCATAAACAACATAAACATGGCACAGAATGTCCCCTCGTGCGTAAAACATCACAATCACGACACAGAATTTCCCCTCGTGCATATATATATCATAAACACGGCACGGAATTTCCCCTCGCACATAAATAATAATCAATCAGCACGGAATGTCCCCTCGCGCATAAATAATAATCAATCGGCACGGAATGTTCCTTCGTGCATAAATAATAATCATCGGCACGGAATGTTCCCTCGTGCATAAATAATAATCATCGGCACGGAATGTTCCCTCATGCATAAATAATAATCACTCGGCACGGAATGTTCCCTCGTGCATGGTGAGTGTAAAAGCAACAATTGATATGAAAGTTTAACAATACGACATTTCAAATGTTCAGAAATAATCAACAAAATTCTATTGTCCCGGCAAGGGACTCAGCTATAACCAATCTCACTCAGAGGTATAATGTCAACAGTAAAAATCCTTAACCGAACACATAGTCAATAACTTTCTACGTCATGAAGTGACCTCAAGGTACCACTTTCAAGGTTCCCAATAATTCACAACACGGAGAATATCAAAGAACATTAAACAACTCATCAAAATCAACTTACGGGCATGCTTGACCACAACATATAGGTACCCGTCACCTCACCTATACATTGGACATTAATTAGATATAGCAAATAAGATCTATACCTATTCCCTCAAGTTAAGGTTAGGCCAAACACTTACCTCGGCTCCAAGAATGCAATTCAAGCCTCAATCACGTCCTTTCCTCTTGAATCCGACTCCGAAACGACAATATCTAGACATAATTGACTTAATAACATCAATAATAATTCAATAACTCAATCCCAAAGGCTTTTTGTACATTTCCCATAATTCTTCAAAAAATACCAAAATTCGACCCCGAGCCCGCTTGGTCCACACTCGAGGTTCGGACCAAAACCCGATCACCCATTCCCCCACGAACCCGAATATACAATTAGTTTTGAAATCCGACCCCAAAATGAGGTTGAATTCCCAAAATTTCCAAAATCCCTAACTCTACCCAAAACCCCCAATTTCTACCCTTGATTCCATGTTTTTAGGCCTACAATTTAGTGATTGATGAAGGAAAATGGAAGAAACTAGAGTTAAGATCACTTACCTAAGTGGTTATGGAGGAAGGGCAGCTTGGAACTCGGCTATGGGGCTCGGAGAAGAAGAAGATGGTGAAAATATGAAAATCCCGTAATGGGTATTCTATTTTTGGGCACTTTAAATAACTGGGCGATATTATCTACGCGATCACGACATGTGCCCTGCGATCGAGGAAAGTTCTGGCCTTAGACTTACGCGATCGCGAAGTGAAGGCTGCGATCACAGAGAAACCGGATGCGGACCCATGTGATCGCGAACGAAATAATGCATTCTCATAGAACAATTTGCTACCCAGCCCCCAACCCCACAGGAGACTTACGCAATCGCGGACATAGGGGTGCGATCGTGTAGAGCTAAACCCTAAGGCTCCACGTTCGCACTCAGCTCCTTGCGATCGCGCAGATCAAGTTGACCCCCTTTCCAAAATGCACATCGTGATCGCGTGCAACACACCGCGATCGCGGAGAAGGAATAACTGGACACCAAGTACAACCTAAAACACCAGAAATTTACTAAGTTTAGCACCCCCGACACCTACCCAAAACTCACCCGAGCCCTCAGGGCTCAAAACCAAATATACACATGACTTCAAAATCATCCTATGAACTTATTCGAGTAATATAACCATCAAAATAACATCAAAAATAATGAATTAAACTCCATAATCTATAGAATTTTTTCAAACTTCATAAACCTCTAAATTCTCCGATTTTGATCCGAAACACGTCAAACCAAGTCCGTTTCTTACCAAATTTTACAGATAACTCACATAACCCATATCAAACCTGTTCCAGGCTCTGGATCCAATATACGGGCTCGGTAACACAGATTTCACATCAAAGTTCATTTTCAAAAGTCTTTCTTATTTTCAGAAAATAATTTTCTTTAAAAATTCATTTCTCGGACTTGGGACCTCAGAATTCGATTCCGGGCATACGCCCAGGTCCCATATTTTCCTACGAATCCTCCGGGACCGTCAAATCACGGGTCCGGGTCCATTTACTAAAAATGTTGACCAAAGTCAACTTGATTCCATTAATTATCATAAATTCAACTGTTCAACACATTTCCACATAAAGACTTCCCAGCTACGCACTCGGGCTGTACACGCACATTGAGGTGATATTAACGGAGACTTTCAAGGCCTCGGAACACATTTTTTGCTAAATTTACACAAGATGACCTTTTGGGTCATACATAGCATTCTATCTCTTCTAAATGCTCCTAGTTTTAAATTCCTTTGAGTTCACTCATGTTATACTGAGCTTTTTATAATTGTATGGAAACCATCAGCTCTCTTGTGGTGATGGGTTTAATCTCGAGGAATTAACTATTCTCGTCACCTTCTCACACACCTTTTCTTATCCTTACTCCTGCCTATCTAAAACCTTGTTGCTCTATCATACTTTAGCTTGCGACCTACGCATATCTACTTATACTACTCGTAACCTTCCTTTTATCATGTTAGCACCATAGATTTCCTTTCACGCCTTCTTAGTTATCTTTAAATGTAAATTATTACTTTTCCTGGTCGTTCTGCCACTTGCTGCATGGATACTTGGCCTATCTTAGTGCCCATGAATACGGGAGTTCCCTGTAACTCATATGATCTCAATTATCAACTTTTGATTGATTTTTTTTTCCTCTTCCGTTCATTAGCTACGATAGGTTCCACTTTCTTATGGAGTGCATACAACATTATAGTGAGANAAGCCTGCTTCCTTATTTTCTCAGCTAGTCTTTCGTTGTAGTACTTAGGGAAGAACTTCTAACTCTTGTAAATCTGAAACCTTATTACATTGTATATCCCATTGTATTTCTGATGTTCTTACTCGCCTATCATTATCCTTAGTTACTTACCTCCATTCCCTTGTGCTTGTAGGGTTTCTTCTGAATTGAAATTTCAGTTGTCTCCATTGTGGCACTCTCTTTTATTTCCGTAACACTTATATTGTACCTTCTACTACCCCAACTCCTGTCTGAATATTTCTCGAGGATTACGATTTTGTATCTAAGAGACTGAATTTCCTATGCTGGGTTTCACTACGTTTATCTTGCATGATCTACTAATTTTCCTATATCCTCCTATCTAGCCATAACTAGGCTCTTCCTGAATCAACTACTGACTACCCATTGGTCCACTCTCATATCTTTATTTTATGTAACGCCTCTTGGGTTATGTCCTTTGTCTTAACTTACCTCTTGTACGGGATCCTTATGTATCAAGTTTTCATTCCCACTTATATATCAATATCATCGAGTGCGAAACCCTTATTGATTCTCCCCAACATCATGCTTGCATAATGTTCTGGAGTTATATTATATCTGTAGGATATGAATAAATGCAATCTTATTCCTTTCACCTTTTTACCACATTCTTCCTTTACCATTCGATATTTACCTCTTCATCTTTGACATTTTGTTTCTACATCTTCACGGACATTACTCGCCTTGCGGTAACTCTTCTACACCAGGTATAATTTAATTTCGTACACACAAGGGTGACACGTGGTATAACTGGCACATTTTGTCCCTTAAGCTTAACTCTGCTCATAGTGCTTGCTTTAGGGAAGCATCTTCATGAATGACCTTTAAAGGTTATTCTTCTATTGTTCATTCTATTATTGTCGAAACACTATCTTTGAAACGATATCGACTATTACCAATTCCTTTGATCCCTAATTCATGTTCGATTTCTTTTTTCTTATTTACTATCCCATACTAATTTCTATTACTTGGGGGGTCTAACTTTTCCTTATGGTAATCACGTGTGAGTCACCAACTCATTTCTCGAAATGAGGTTATGGCTTTATGGCTTACATTTTTGTATTGTCTCAAGGCCTGTCTCCTCTCCTTTTTTTTCCTTCACTTGACTATAGACTTTATCATTATACCATATTCTGATTTACCGCTACACTCATTTATCACCTCTTACTCATAATGTTTCATTTACTCTCTTCTTCTTCTCATGCTAATATCTTTGTCTATCGCCCTATTATAAAGACTTCAACATGATGTTCTTTCACATTTATCTCCCTCTGCTTCATATCACTGGCTCTTCGGGACGCCTAACATTCTTTTTTTTTTACTAGTGGCTGGAGTCATACTAAGGCAAATATTTATCCCTTCTAGGATCCTAGTGCCTATCTTCTGAAATTTCTGAATATTCTAGTATTCATATCTAATTGTTCTATTCTAGAGTGACCATATGTCTATCTCCAAATGAGAACTATTACCATGTTCTGCACTACTCTTCAAAAATGTTAAATAATGATAACAATCTATCCACAATTTTCGGTTACTCTAATCCCAGCTGGATCCTGATATGCTATCTTTCTCTTAAATTATTTCAGTTAGCTCCCATAGGGCATAATTGAGATTGTTATGGACAACTGTAGATATCTCTGTTACCGTTGAAAGTAACTTAAAATTCTTATATTTCTCTGCCAGAATTATAAATACGGATAATCTTTATTAACTAGGTACCTCATACCATTCTTTATCTTGCTTCTTTTACTTCCTAAAATTCGTATCTACCTTCTGATTCTCTTATTTCTTTTTACCATATGGGTAGATAGATATTCTTTCCTTAGAGCTCCTTATTAAGAAACTAACACATCTCAGTACACACATGATCTGCTGAATCCCTCACATTTACTCATCATAAGCATGATGCAAAGTTGAGTTCCTCAACTCTTCCACAGCCACATTGCAATCTCTTACCATCCATCTTTCTATATGTATGCATCGTCTTATTATAAATAAGATAGAATTGAGGAAATTGAGTTCTTACGATTGAGCTCTACCACACGATCTAGAGTAAGAAGAAAGAGTAACATTCCTAAATGCCCTGTAGCCTCTTGCTTATAAGTGTGGTGCACAACACACCCATAAATAAGACTCTACTAGACACGGCTCATAGACAACCCCAAGGACAGACCTGCTTTGATACCAAGTTTGTGACGACCCAAACTGGAGGATCATAACAAGCACCCGGGCCATACTTGCCGAGCACCAACGTACATTTTATCAAACCTGTTTATTATCTATAAGGGATAACGAGATCAATATAAATGGTACATATGGATCATGAACATACATCACATGGGATGACAAGATTGCTAAGAAACTACATAAAAGGTACGAGCTACAACGCTGCCATGAAAGACTATACAACAAAAATTAGCCAACAAGGCATACCAAACTATACATGAGTCAACACCTGTCTATGAGCCTCTAAAGGAGCATAAGTAATGCAACATAGCCGGAACAGGGCCCCGACATACCCATAATATCTATAACAAAAATGCATACCAAGACCACGGCAAGTCCGGAGAAGGTATCTCGCCTATAACCGCTGAACTGGAAAACCTATTATGGTGGGAGAGCTTTGTCTACCTGTCTATCAGGACCTGCAGCACGACATGCATCATCCACAAATAAAAGGATGTCAGTACGAATAAAGTACTGAGTACGTAAGGCAGGAAAGCATAAATAAGAACAGTAATGTAAAGAGAGATGAAGGAGATACAACCTATAGTATCTGAGTGCTTCTAAGAGACATTAACATGAAATGCATGATACATATATACACATAATCTTTTTAAACATCCGCCTCTGTGGGCATCATCATCATCATCGTATCAACATCCGCCTTTGTGGGCATCATCATCATACCATCCCCGGCCTCAAAAAGGACTTGGTAAACCCAACTGATCAGTGGTTGCACAATAGGTGCCATACCCTGCCAACTATAGCGCGGCTCGGTAGAGTAAAATAGATACATATATATAATGCATGTAGGACTCATTGACATCATGTTCTGAACATTTCGGAGCCACGTAAGGTCGATATTCTCCGTACACATCATTAGGGATAATTCTTCATCGAGAATCTTATAAGAATCAGGAAGTACCAACAACATTAATAACATAAGAATAAGTGAAGCAACTTCAACATCAATTGTTCCATAAGAAGGGAAACAATGTTAGTACTGCTAGCTTCTAAGAGTAGAGTATCTTTGGAAGCTCGTTCATTGCACTATGTACAATCGGAGTCATGAAAAATAAGGAAAGGTATAGACTCACATACCTTGTATATACTGCCCCAACCTCAAGCTACGCAAATGTCACAACTCCTTAATCTACAATAAGAGAAATGACACTATCGTTATCGTTTAAGCGTCATAACTAATATGTATCGACCAAAACTTATTTTACATGAAACAGACATCACCTCCCCTATTTATATGACTTCAAAAAAGTCAAAACAATCACCAAACAGCCCAAACAACATCAATAATAATCATATTGAGCCTCCCAAAACAGTCCACACACAACCTAATCACTTCACACATAAGACGACCACTGTAGTCGTGTCAAACGACCCAGAAATGTTACAACGAACGACCAGCTCACTGACCTACATCTATATGGTGTTTATCCACAATATTCCTCCTCCAAAACTCCATAAAACAGTAGTAAAACACGCATCCCAACAACAACACAAAACAGTCCGCTACAAGTCAAATAACTCGAACTCACGGCTTCCGATCACCGTCCCGTGAGTTCTAACTATTAGGAAACATATTTATCAACCTTCCTTGATATTTAAACACTTAAATACAGATATTAGACGTTTCTTAACTATGAAGTACCTTCCAAAACTCTAACTACAAAGAAAAAGGAGAGGCGGTATAATGACACTTACGTCGTAGGGATCGTTTTGATGTTATTGCTTCTCGATTTCTTGCCCAGAATGATAATCTTATTTGAAGCCCTAGAAGGTAGCTTGAGGTTATGTTTATGGGTGTTCTCTGGTCTTTTTATTCTGAATAATGAAGAGAAAGCCGACCTAAGGTTTATATATATCAAGTTTGGAAAAGTCAAAGAGGTGCTAGCTTGGCACCCTAGGATTGGTCCATCTTCCGACGCTTATATCTTTTTATCCTGATGTCATATGAACAAACGGTTAAGAGAGTTAGAAACTAAATTCCAAGACCTTCAATTTGGTATATTATATGTCCCAATAAGACCTCATATAGAACATGAAATGTATTGCTCAAAAAGCTCTATCCACCTACTTCACTTATGATGTCTGCGCAGTCTCGCGAAACTACAAATATCTCTTTACTCCTACGTCGTACCGATGAATGGTTTAATGAATTGGAAACTATACTCATAGATATTAAATTTGGTTGGTATATAATCCAATAATTCCAAGTATATTGGGAGAAAATCTCAGTTACGTTTGACCTAATTTTAAACACATTATGAGTGTAACTTGTGAAGAGCTTTGCCGATTTTTGTTCCACAACTTGATTGACTTCAAAATGTAGAACACAAATATCATACGATAAAAATTAACACATAGAATAACCTCCTTATCATGTAATGAAACATAGTCTCACCCTAAAGTACATGTTATAACATTCCAAACTCGTCTACATTCGACGAAACTTATTTTCTTCAATTGGTTTAGCTTCTAAGATTTCCAACCCTCTTGGTACTCGTTATTCATGATCTTAAATATTTGTGACCTCCAATGTAAGATGATTAACTTACTTTATATTCCATCAAATATAATCTTATTTCTGAGCTTACATCAATTGACTTACGATGTATTCTCACGTACGAAAACATGGGGTGTAACAGCTTAGCCTTATGCAAATAGAGAGGCAGGGCTTAGCCTCATGCAAGATTTGAGACAATGGTTAGTCTCATGCAAAGAGAAGGAAATTCATAGCCTTATGCAAATGAGGAGGTAGGGATTAGCCTCATTCAAGATTCGATATAATTCTTAGTCTCATGCAAAGAGAAGGCAATGCTTAACCTTATGCAAATGAGGATGCAGGGCTTCGCCTCATGCAAGATTCGAGACAGTGCTTAGTCTTATGCAAAGAGAAGAAAATTCTTAGCCTTATTCAAATGAGGAGTCAGGGTTTAGCCTCATGAAAAATTCGAGACAGTGCTTAGTCTCATGCAAGGAGAAGGCAATGCTTAGCCTTATACAAATATAGAGGCAGGGCTTAGCCCCATGCAAGATTCGAGACAGTACTTAGTCTCATACAAGGATAAGGCAATGCTTAGACTTATGCAAATAGAGAGGTAGGGCTTAGCCTTATGCAAATAGAGAGGCCGGGCTTAGCCTTATGCAGATAGAGAGGCAGGGCTTAGCCTCATGCAGGAATTGAAACAGTGCTTAGTCTCATGCAAAGAGAAGGCAATGCTTAGCCTTATGCAAATAGAGAGGCATGGCTTAGCCTTATGTAGATAGAGAGGAAGGGATTACCCCTTATGCAGATAGAGAGCTAGGGCATAGCCTCATGCAGGAATTGAGACAGTTCTTAGTCTCATGCAAAGAGAAGACAATGCTTAGCCTTATGCAAATAGGGAGGCAGAGCTTAGCCTCATGTAAGATTTGAGACATTGCTTAGTCCCATGCAAATGGACGAGTAGTAAGAGCAAAGTATTCTTAGCTGGAGATATATTTATGTTTGGCGATTCTGTTGTTGCGACTATACTTGTGGTTATGACTTATTCCTGTATCCAAAGAAAATTTGTGAATTTTGCGGGGGAGGTTAGTTCGTGCCTTTGTCTGCTTGCTTTGCTCCCCTCTGCCCGAGGGTCCTGTTCAAGTTGCCCTGGGTAGAACTTGGCAAAAAAATAAAGTTTTTCAAAAAGTATGCGTGTATGGTTTTCAAAACATAGTAATATGCAAATTAAGAAATCAGTTAGATGAATCAGTGATTGTGACGTTATCAGAGACATTGCAACTTCCTTGCCGTAGAACTTCTGGGTACTCCACATGTAGTTCCGTTGGCTGAACTTGCTTTGGAATTTTGAGGGTCCTCCTCAAAATGCCCCGGTTTCTGATTGTGGGGAAAATGGAATGTTTTATTGAATTGTGACCGAACTCACAGGGCTGCCTACGTATCCCCTCTTAAACGGGAATCAGGTTAAGCGTAGTTCAATTACATCATATGAAGAAATGCAAATAGATTTACACATAGTATCTTTTGACTGCATCTGAATTGATAGGCTTTGGCCAAATCTCCATTTCTGCGAGTATGAGTGCTCCTCCTGTCAGTACCCTTGTGAACCATGTAAGGACCTTTCCAGTTGGGTGAGAATTTCCCTTTGGCTTCATCTTGATGTGGAAAGATCCGTCTCAACACCAGCTGCACCGGTGTAAACTATCTAAGTTTGACCTTTTTGTTAAAAGCTCTGGACATCCTGTTTTGATAAAGCTGACCATGACACACTGCATTCATTCTTTTTCCATCTATGAGGGCTAATTGCTCATAGCATCTCCTTATCCATTCTGTATCACTGATTTCGGCTTCTTTTATATTCTCAAGGAAAGAATTTCTACCTCGGTAGGGATGACGGCTTCAGTGCCGTAAACCAATAGGTAAGGAGTTGCTCTGGTTGATGTGTGGACTATGGTACAATATCCTAATAAGGCAAATGGTAATTTCTCGTGCCATCACTTGTGATTCTCTACCATTTTTCTTAGTATCTTCTTGATGTTTTTGTTGGCGGCATCCACGGCTCCATTCATTTGAGGCATGTATGTTGTAGAAGTCTTGTGCTTGATTCTGAAAGCTTCACACATGGCTTTCATCAGATCACTGTTGAGATTAGCGACATTGTTAGTGATGATGGACTCTGGAACACCGAATCGACAAACAATACGATCACTGACAAAGTCTGCAACGACTTTCTTGGTTACATACTTGGAGGATGCAGCTTCAACCCATTTGGTGAAATAATCAATGGTCACTAAAATGAACCTGTGCCCGTTCGGAGCAGTGGGTTCGATTGGACCAATGACATCCATTCCCCAGGCAATAAAAGGCTAAGGTGCACTTGTTGCATTGAGTTCGTTTGGCAGTACCCGTATCATATCTGCATGTATCTGGCACTGGTGGAATTTTTGGACATATCGGATGCTATCCATTTCCATAGTCATCCAAAAGAATTCGGCCCTAAGTATCTTCTTGGCCAGGACGAAACCGTTCATATGCGGGCCGCAGGTTCCGGCATGTATTTCTTCAAGCAATTTGGAAGCCTCTTTGGCGTCTACACATCTTAACAGTCCTAGCTCGGGAGTTCTTCTATATAGAATTCCTCCGCTTTGGAAGAAATGATTGGACAACCTCCGAAGTGTGCGTTTCTGAGTGTGGTTTGCATGTTATGGATATTCTCCCTTTGCCAAATATTCCCTGATATCGTGGAACCATGGATTTCCATCTATCTCTTCTTCGACATGAGCACAGTACGACGACTGATTATGGGTTCTCACCGGAATGGGATCGATGAAATTCTTGTCCAAATGTTGTATCATGGAGGACAAAGTGTCCAATGCATATGAAAATTCATTCCAGATTTTGGGGATATGCCGGAACTCTATCTTTGTGAACCTCTTCTTCATCTCTTCTACATGATGTAGATATGGTAGTATTTTGGTATTCTTGGTAGCCCATTCTCTTTGCACTTGGTGCACCAGCAGGTCTGAGTCACCAATTACCAGCGATTTCTAAACGTTCATGTCGACAGCCAAATTGAGCCCTAATATGCAGGCTTCATACTCAGCCATATTATTGGTGCATGGAAACCTAAGTTTTGCAGACACCGGGAAGTGCTGACCAGTTTCTGATACCAGGACGGCTCCGATACAGACTCCTTTGAAATTTGCAGCTTCATCAAAAAATAGTCTCCACCCGTCGTAAGCTTCAGCAATGTCTTCTCCTACGAATGTTACCTCTCCGTCAGGAAAATACATTTTTAGTGGTTCGTATTCTCCTCTTACAGGATTTTTGGCAAGATGATCTGCAAATGCTTGTCCTTTGACTGCCTTCTGAGTTACATAGATGATATCGAGTTCATTCAACAATATTTGGCACTTGGCCGTCTTCCCTATAAGCATAGGCTTCTGAAAGATGTACTTTAGGGGATTCATCCTTGAGACGAGATAAGTGGTATAGGAACAGAAGTAATGCCTCAGTTTCTAAGCTATCCATGTCAGAGCACAACAGGTGCGTTTCAGCAAAGAATATCATGCTTCATAAGGTGTGAACTTCTTACTCAGGTAATATATGGCTTACTCATTTCTCATCGTCTCATCATGTTGTCCCAAAACACCATCGAAAGCCCTACCTAATACCGAAAGGTAGAGTAATAGTGGTCTACTAGGTTCTAGCGGGAGTAGGACTGGTGGTGTGGACATGTATTCCTTGATTTTGTTAAAAGCCTTCTGGAAATCCTCAGTCCAGCTGGTTGCGGCATCCTTCTTCAGCATTTTGAAAATTGGTTCACATATCATTGTGGACTGTGCTATGAAGCGGCAGATGTAGTTGAGACGTCCCAAGAAACTCATTACGTCCTTCTTGTTCTTTGTTGGTGGTAATTCCTGGATAGATTTGACCTTTGACGGGTCCAACAAGATTCCTCAGCGGCTGACGATAAATCCCAATAATTTTTTGACAGGAACCTTGAATGCACATTTTGCGGGGTTCAGCTTTAGATTGTACTTTCGCAGTCGGGAAAAGAACTTTCTCAAGACTGCTATGTGATTTGTGGATTTCTTGGATTTGATGATGACATCGTCAACATATACCTCTATCTCCTTATGTATCATATCATGGAAGATGGTTGTCATGGCCCTCATGTAGGTGGCCCCAGCATTCTTCAGACCGAACGGCATCATCTTGTAGCAATATACTCCATACGGTGTAATGAAGGATGTCTTTTTTGCGTCTTCTTCGTCCATCCAGATTTGATGATAACCCACGAAGCTATCCACAAAGAACTGGAGTTCATGCTTGGTGCAGTTATCAATCAGTATGTGTATATTTGGTAGTGGGAAATCGTCCTTGGGACTTGCTCTATTTAAATCCTGATAGTCGACACACACCCTGAATTCCCCATATTTCTTCAGAATCGGCACAATGTTGGCTAACCAGGTTGGGTACTCCACTACCCTGAGGACTTTGGCTTTGATCTACTTAGTGACTTCTTCCATGATTTTTAGGCTCATGTCTGGTTTGAACTTTCTGAGCTTCTGCTTTACTGGCGAACATATTGGATTGGTAGGAAATTTATGAGCCACTATGGATGTTCTCAAACCGGTCATGTCATCATACGACCATGAGAAAATGTGCTCATATTCTTTCAGGAAGCGAGTGTATTCTTCCTTTTATGACGGTGACAAGTGGATGCTTATGCAAGTTTCTTTGATGGTTTCAGAATCTCCCAAATTGACTACCTCAGTCTCGTCCAAGTTGGACTTAGGTTTGTTCTCAAATTTCTCAACTTCTCTAACGATCTCTTCAGGTATCACATCTTCTTTTCTGTCTCTTCCAAATAAATATCCCTGTGTTGCGTTGTCTCATTACATGTCACAGTCGTTGGTTCATCCAGGTAAGAAATAGTAATACAGTCTAGGAAACATATGAAAGATAATGGTAACAAAACATCAAATTATTGATAAAAATGCTGAAATTTTGAACAAAGTAGCGTTTAAATGACTTCAAACAATATTTTCCAAAATAAAATACTGAAAGAAACATGTTTTTGAAACAGAGTGCTCAAAAGAATTGTTTTTCAAATAACACTATTAGCCATGCTACCCCGGGACTTGTCTGGCCCTGGATAGTGTGGTGGTCCAGTTTCTGAGAAATGCTCCCCTCTCCATTGTCTGAATAATAAGGTCTTCTTCCTCCTCCTCCTCAACTATAACATTTCAATCCATATCTTTGTCTTCCAAGAATAGGCTCCTTAGCCCCTCCAAAGCTTCTTCTTCTTCAGATCCCCATATTGTATCGGCCTGATGAAAAGATTGACTCAGATGTGGCACTGGCTGCTCAAGAGGGTAACAGGGACCACGCCATGGCGGCGACCAATCATCATACTCTTGCCAGGTATACGGATATCCAAGCCCAAAAGTTGCACCATGACGTTTCAGCTGTATTGGCTTGGTAATGCCTTGGAGTTTCTTCCCAAGTCCTTTGTCGGGTTCACACCCCTGTGCCAGTATGCTTTCTATTTTTCTGATCCACCATTTATCTTTCTCAATTGCATTAACGCGCTTGATGCGGTGATAAGTCTCTCCACCCAACTTCCTTCTCTTTTCCACGACCCAAATAGTTTGATTGGTATAAATGGGATTGCTCCCATCTCCATGAATGATTACTTCTTGATGATTCCATTCAAATTTCATAGCCTGGTGCAAAGTGGAGCAACTGCCCCAATGCCATGTATCTAGGGTCGTCCTAAAAGTAAATTTTTTGAGGCGGATATGTCTAACACCTGAAATTCAACATCGAACCAAGTGGGACCCATCTGCAAGCATAAATTGTTTTCCCTAATTTTGTCTCTTTGCGACCCATCGAACGCCTTCACATTCATTGTCCCTGCTCGTATTTCATGCAAACCTTTGACCAACCTTTTTAGAGTTGTCAATGGACATATGTTGAGGTTGGATCCTCCGTCTATCAAAACCCTGGCAATGAACTTATCCTCGCATTGCACGGTGATGTGCAGTGCCCTGTTGTGGCTCAATCCCTCTGGCGGCAACTCATCTTCGTGAAAGGTGATCTTGTGTCTCTCCAGCACTTGCCCCACCATGTTGGCCATTCCCCCACTGGTGATATTGTTGGGCACGTACGCTTCATTCAACACCTTCATCAGAGGATTCCTATACGCCTTAGAATTTTGTAGCAGTGATAGGATGGATATCTGGGCGGGAGTTTTGTTCAGATGGTCTACCAAAGAATATTCCCTTGCCTGTACCTTCCTCTAGAGATCATCCGGACCGGTTTCAATGATGGGTTGTTTGGTAGTGGCTTCCTTACTTGTTCCTCCCAAATTCTCAGGTGTATAGATTCTTCCAGTTCCGTTCATCCCTTGTGCAGCACCAGACTCTTCCATTTTTGTTTTCCCTTTTCTCCTGGCTTCGGCAACATAATCCCAAGGTACGACATTGGATTTAAAGGGCGGTGTGGATGCTACCGTCAAAGTGAAGGGTGTGGTTACTTCTACTTCAAATGGAGCAGGTGTAGCTGCAGGTGTTGTCACCTCTATTTCGAACGGAGTTAATGCGGATATATCAACTTCGACTGGTGGTTGTACCTGTACCACAATAGGAGTGAGTGTGACTGCATTTCTTAGGGTCATCGCCTTCCCGAATAATCCCAATTGACCCTTCAGGATCCCATTCTTCGTCAGTTTCTATCATATTTACTCTTTCACCCCTATGGTCCGGAAGAGGGTTTTTGCAGACATTGGGCTCGACTTCCTTTGCTTTTATGACTTTGGTATCAATCAGTGTCTGAATCTTGTCTTTCAGAGTGCGGTATTCATCGATGGTATGTCCCTTCATGCCAGAATGGTATGCATATGTTTTGTTTGGTTTGACCCATTGGGAGAAGTTTTCCATGGCAACAGCGGGAATAGGGGTGACATATCCAGAAGCCTTTAGTCTTTCATATAGTTGGTCGATGGGCTCAGCAATAGGGGTGTATTGTCTGGGTGGTCTACGATCGAAATTGGGTCTAAGTTTTTGATAGTTTTAACGAGCTGGAGGTGAATGATAATAGGTTGGCTGGGTGTTATAGGTGTGATAGGCGGTAGCAGGTTGAGGATATCTAAGAGGTGAAGGTTGATATGTAGGTGGATGTGTTTGGTATGTGAGTGGAGATTTTGGACCTTGGGCTACCATTACCGCTCCTATTTCTTTCTTCTTTGATATACCCCCTGACTGTAATGCTTTGTTCGTAGCCTGCAATGCTTCAGAATTGGTTACCATTCCGCTCTTGATCCCTTCTTCAATCCTATCCCCGAGTTTGATGATGTCAGATAATTTGTGATTCTCGATGACCATTAACCTCTCATAATATTGTGGATCTTGGGCCCTGACGAAGAATTTTTTCATTTGCTCTTCTTCCAATGTCGGCCTAACCTTTGCAGCTTCTGACCTCCATCTAGTAGCATACTCGCGAAAAGTCTCCATTGGTTTCTTCTTGAGGTTCTATATGTAGAAGACGTTCGGTGCATTTTCTGTGTTGAACCTGAATCGATCCATGAAGTCTGATGCCATGCTTACACAATTAACCCACTTCTTGGGATTTTGACTGATATACCAAGATAGGGTGTCTCCAGTGAGACTTCTCATGAACAGCTTCATACGAATCCTTTCATCCTTCCCAACTCCCACGAGTTTGTCATAGTATGTCCTTAAATGTACTTTCGGGTCACCTATTCCGTCAAACATCTCGAACTTAGGAGGTTTCTAACCCTCCGGCAGTTCTACGTCTAGCTGAATATATAGATCCTCATAATTCAGACTTTCAATCCCTTTGTCTCTTTCAACACCCTGGACTCAGCTTGTGAGCTTTTTGAGCTCCCTTGCCATATTCTTGATGAGCAGGTTCTTCTCGGCGGATTCTGGTGTATATGAGGTTGGTTGAGTGGAGTGGGGTAAGGTTTCTACATATATGGGATTATTTTTGTGGATGACGGGGGTTTGAATGTAGTGATGATCATTAGTTGAATTTTGCGGATCGGGGATAGGTTGTGGGGTATGTTGAGGAGTATAGAAAGTGGTGGTTTGCAGGTATTGAGTCGGGAGATATTGGTGTTGAGGAGGGGTTGGTACTGGTAGAGGATTGGATTTTGGGGAGGTGTTGCATATTGATGGGGTGCGGGAGGATTTGCGGACGTTGGTTTGGTGTTTTTTGAGGAGGTACTGGGTTTTGAATGTTTTGCTGGTCGACGTCTGGGACGTTTAAGGTGAAGGAGAGGTTTGCCAAGTTTCGGACCTGCTCAAGCTCCCCTTGCAATTCTAGTATCTTCTGCTCCAGCCGTAAGACCAAATCATTATGTACCAGAGTACTCCGACCGTCTGAAGTCTCAAAATTCTCTGCATGTGTGGCGTTGTCTTTCCAGACACCACTCATATCATCCATTTTAGCTTTTCCCTTACTTCTTGGAGCACTTGGAGGAGGAAGGGGTGGACGGCCTCTAGATTTGGTGTGATATGATGATGATGCCAGTATGTGCGAACCAACCTTAAGGGATGGGAATAATCAAAAAGAAAGAAAAACAAAAAAGTAAACAAGTCAGTAAGGATTCTAAAAGGTATTTGCAGTATTTAAACACGTATTGCGGAAATATAAATGCGCGTCCTAATTTGGGACCCTCGTTGTGCCTGAGGTAGGCCTAGAGACATGTAGATTTGGAGAAATTTAATACCGATAACTGCCTCATTTCATTAATGTAGTAAATAAGACGAATCTAAAGCGACACTAAGTAAATGAGTCACTACTGGTATTTTCCTTATTACATTCGAATTCTAAACGATTCAAAAAAACAAATAATCCTAATCTACTTGGTCTTAGAGGGACCTTCTCCAAGCTTGGCTTTCTTGTCTCTGTCAATCATGTTATCCAGGTCGTGCATGTCCAGCAGTAGATACGCCCTTGCTAGGTGTCCTCCTTCATTACCCTCTACATTCTAACAATCCACGACCCTTTTCATCATCTTCCCTACAAGATCCATCAGACCCTGGTCTGAATACTCCAAGCTTTATGTTGACTTTGTAGCCATTTCCCTCCACTCGTTAATTGAATCCATGTCAATCTTGTGTTGTTCCAAATGCCTAGACTTGGACTCGAGGAATCTTTTGTGTAGCCTCTTATACTTCACCTGTGCTTCAACAACTTCATCTATGAACATGTTTCCTTGACCAACCCCTGGCTTGACTATTCCTTATATGCCATCATCCAACCATGATGGGTAGAAGTACACATGACCTGCGTGGTATCGATCTGGCTCAATGGTATCCTTTACCACAATAATCTTCAAATTCCACATGTGATGGGCCTCACATTTGTAAGGAATGGCATTGTCTTGAAAATCTGCTTTGTAATGACCCATTTTGGAGACTCGCGGTATGACTTGTTTTCTACCAGCTTGTCTCATGACCCTGATAGGAACATAGGGATATATGCCCCTTAACCCAATCAACACCAAATGCGGAACATTCCTGGATCTGATGATGAATTTGTTAGTAGGGAACCACCCGAACATCTAATGAATCTTGTCCTCGGTCAGATTGTTGAAAAATTGTACCCATTCTATAGCATTCTCTGGTTGTGCAAACCTGTCTGGGATGAAGGTCATTCTTTTCGGATAGTGGAAAGCTATGTGGTTATTCCATGGTCTTTGTGGGAATTCTTGGAGATATTGGCCTCTCTGAAAATGTTCCAACAACCAAATCTGCAGCAGCAAGTTACAACCCTCAAAATGTTTGAACCCCTCCTTGCAACGATCCAGAGCTCGGTACATTTCTGTTACAATCATTGGAATAATAGTATATGTTTGTCCTTCGATCCCTTCCATTAAGGCTTTGGTTACCATTCCAGCAGTAGATACGTGATGCGAGGCTAGAATTCATAGTTTAACATGTTATATGCCTTACATTTTATGTGCGTTAATGATAAAAACACACTTTTTATGAGCATAATGGAGTCAATTTCATGTGTAGGTGAATTGGAGATGGAAGCCGAGCTAAATTGATGCAAAAACGTCGAAAATACGCTCAAAAGGCGAAGAGGAGTGCACCGGGATATAGTCATGCCTTAGAGACAAAACGCCAGGCCTGCCTGGCCTTATCCAGGCCTTAGAGCCAAAACGCCTGGTCTCCTGGTTCTGGTCAATTTCGAGTTTTGACGAGTTTAAGTGTTTCCCGGTTGAAA
>ML384875.1:110277-145659 GCA_005239525.1 Nicotiana knightiana
AAAGTCATAACCGAGGGTTTAGAGGTTGGATTAGAGATAACGATACCTCGGGTGCAATCTAAAGTGAACTGTAATGCAATCTAGCTAGCGTAACTTGAGAGAGTGCGTCTAGTAAATTATCATAATTACTTGAGAGAGATTTATGGTAGATAGAGTGTTCATGATTGATAGAGACAACTAATCAAACTATATGAAGTATCCGAGAAGTAAATTCACCGACGGGGAAAACGATAACCTTAGATCTTTATTACAATTGTTTACACCTTAGCGTAGTTAATCTTTAGTTTTAGTAATTTAAATAACATCAAGTGACAATTGAGTATTCTAACAGCTTGCTTGATTCGTAAATTCCCTGTGGGATCGACTCTGGGCCTAATACCCCGGATTATATTTGCAACGCCCGCTTAGTCTTTTATTGGACATAGTTGAGCGTGATCAATACGTCTTTACTAGGTGTCCTCCTTCATTTCCCTCTGCATTCTAACAATCCATGACCCTTTTCATCATTTTCCCTTCAAGCTCCATCAGACCCTGCTCTAAATACTCCAACTTTTTTGTTGACTTTGTAGCCATTTCCCTCCACTCGTTAATACACTCCATGTCAATCTTGTGTTGTTCCAAATGCCTGGCCTCGGATTCGAGGACTCTTTTCGTAGCCTCTTATACTTCACATGTATTTCAGCAGCTTCATCTATGACCTTATTTTCTTGACCGACCCCTGGCTCGACTATTCCTGTTATGCTATCATCCAACCATGATGGGTAGAAGTACACATAACCTGCGTGGTATCGATCTGGCTCTATGTTATCCTTTTCCACAATAATCTTCAAATTTCACATATGTTGCGCCTCAAATTTGTAAGGAATGGCATCATCTTGAAAATCTGCTTTGTAATGACCCATTTTGGAGACTCGCGGTATGACTTGTTTTCTACCAACTTGTCTCATGACCCTGATAGGAACAATAGGGATATATGCCCCTTAACCCAATAAACACCAAATACGGAACATTCCTGGATCTGATGATGAATTTGTTAGTAGAGAACCACTCGAACATCCAATAAATCTTGTCCTCGGTCAGATTGTTGAAAAACTGTACCCATTCTATAGCATTCTCTGGTTGTGCAAACCTGTCTAGGATGAAGGTCATTCTTTTCTGATGGTGCAAAGTTATGTGGTCATTCCATGGTCTTCATGGGAATTCTTGGCGATATTGGCCTCTCTGAAGATGTTCCAACAACCAAATCTGCAGCAGCAAGTTACAACCCTCAAAATGTTTGAACCCCTTCTTGCAAGGATCCAGAGCTCGGTACATTTCTGCTACAATCATTGGAACAATAGTATATATTTTTCCTTCGATCCCTTCCATTAAAGCCTTGGTTACCATGGCCAACCTGGTGTGAATCCTGTCCCCTTGGCTTGGAAACACTATCATACCCAGAAAATGGATGATGAATACGAAACCCCTACGATGAGTCCAACCCAGAGAGGTGATGGAGAATTCGTCATGAAAAATTCAATAAGATTTTCTGTGTCCATATCGTTCGTAGAGGAAGTCAAAGGGTACATAGGAATTCTTCAAGCATGGCAAGTCATCATTCTTTCTCAGACCCATCATTTTCAGAAACCCCCTAGGAGTGTGATTTTCTGGAACCAACAAACCGGGACTATCCCAGGGTAATCCAGCGAATCCTCCTATTTCCTCCAAGAGATGAGTCATTTCTATATTTCCAAATGATTCAAAAAGGAGTTGTCAAATGTCGAAACATGTTACCAAGTATTTGCACGATGAAAATGGTAAAATGCGGTATTGAATAATTGAAAAGGCGGGAAAGAAAGAAAACAAAGGGAGGAGTTAGTTTCCATAATGAAAAAGCGATATAAACAGGAAAAAGGGAATTTAGTAAGTATAATGTTACAGTCAAACTAAACGAAGGACGGCAAATAAGTTCACATAAAGGGAAAATGGGGAAGGAATGTACAAGTATTAGTATAATAATAAAGACACGCTTATTGAAAAATACTAATTCATAAAACAAGTTCGTTATGGTAAGAGCCTAAGGATATCCCAGCAGAGTCTCCATGCTATCGCACCCCCCTTTTAATCGCGAAATCAGGTTTCGACATTTGACAACTCCTTTCGAGAGAAGGGAAAAGTAATTGGTTGTTGGAGAGTCGCCACCTAACGGATTAAGGTGTGTTATGGCACCTATAGCAAATAACTCAGATTATACCAGTTTGGATCACCAGAGATCGGGTAAGGGCTCAAATTAACTTGAGGGGAAGGTGTTAGGCACCCCTCGAGGTCCACAACGGTGGGTGCCGGCAAACTTAACTTATGTGAATTAGTCTAAGAAAAGCAAAGAAACTATCTAATAGGGATGGGGCTCCTAATTTTTTAGCATATAGGGTCACCCCGTGCAACATAAATAATACTTCATAACTCTCCCATGAAGGGGGTGTTACTCGTATTATTCAGCTGGCACAAACTATCATCTCTTGCTCCTCGGTTACTATCTTTAAGTTTTTACCTAAAGAGCTCTAATCAATTCTAACTTGTGTCCTATGCATGCACTACCCGTCCCTTACCTATGGTCCTGGAGGCATTGGGACCTCTACTTTAGGATGGTTCTAGACTCTACCTAAGTTGCTCAAAATTGTAAATACTAAGAGACATACAATATAGTTAGGACTTTCATATAGAGAAAAATATGGACTCAAAGTAGCCTCCACATATAAACAGAAAATGCACGCAACTGATTGAATTTAGTAGATTTATTAATCACGGAACCCTATAGGCAGGATATCTATGTGATGTTGAACGCACAAACAGGAAGTCGTATATAGAATCAGTTTCTTAGTGAGATTAGTAGAACCTACATATATTTGCCTACTGATTTTAGCATAGCGTAGTATCTAGGTGTTTTATACGATAATAGAAAGTCACAAGAATATGTTCAGAATTATTTGTCTAATCATATGTGCATGTTGTCTAGGTGATTGACAGTAATAATCAAAAAAGCGCGCATTCAGAATTACTTAATCGAATCCCCTAGGCATGATTTCTATAGTTGAATTGATTTTGTCCCTATAGGCATGATTTCTATAAGTGATCTGATTTTGTCCCTATAAGCATGATTTCTATAGGTGATTTGATTTTGTACCTATGGGTATGATTTCTATAAATAATCTGATTTTGTCCCTATAGGAATGATTTCTATAAGTGATCTGATTTTAACCCTATAGGCATGATTTCTAAAATTAAAAAGTATACTAGCAAGAATTTGCAAGCTTTAGACTGGAACATAATTAAGCCAAGTATTGATCCTATAGGTATGGTTGCTAATACATAATTACTGGATAAATTAATACACCTAAAGGCATGATCGTAGCATTAGTCCTATAGGCAAGATTCCTAGCGTGTAAACACAATATAGAACCTATAGGCAAGATTTCTAACATATGATTTCAACAACATAATATGAAACTTATAGGCAGAGCCAATAGCACAGTAGAGAACCTATAGGCATGATTTCTACCCAACTTTGCAAATGAAAATAAGAAACCCCTTCCCAATTTTTACTAAATACCCCAGAATTATTATTACAATAATCACAGACCAAATTTAATGAATTAATTACAAAATATAAGTAAAACTATAGAGGGCCTACAACAGGCCCAAATACACCTGGCCAAGCCAGGCTTTCAACCCATAACAGCTCCGAGGCTCATATTCATGGATACACAAGAACTAGTGGCGAATGATTCACCCATAGCACACAGGACCCAAATCTCTAGTGTGTCATAGTTCACAAGGATCTCACGTGGACCCCGAGCAGTGCTCACACTAGGGATGTCAAGGACAGAACCTAAATAGTCTTGGCTTTCAGCTGGATAAGGATGAGGATTCAGAATAGCATAGGTAACACATGAAAGAGAGTAGGCAATGGCTAAGGGACAGAATTTGAACAGATGTACTTAATTTTAGGAAACGGATATAGCAAAGTTTAAAACCCAGAACAGTTGATCAAAAGGTCAGCAAGACTCGTATGTCATTTAGCAAACACTACATAGGCAGAATCGTATTAAAAGAACAAGTTGGCAGGATTTAAAAAGATTTTCATACATAGGTGCATAATACTTACCAAGTTTAAGCCTAAAAGGTCCAATTTATGCTAAGTGTACCCCCATTACCAAAGAAATCCATGTTTACTCATATCAGGAAACAAGAACATCATTCAGACATGGTAGAGAAAACATAAGTTTGAAAACTACCCTAGAGTCATATAATCACTGAAAGAATATGGAATCAAGTAAACCAAAGACATGCTAAGAGACATATTATCAGGGATACTAGATTATAAGTGACAGAAAGGCCTTAGCACTGATCCGAAAACATTATATATGCAAGACAAACATTGCAAAGATTCAGAGTAAGATGAGCAAGTGAACCTGTGTAAAATAACACTCGTAAGTATTCTAGTATTGACATAGTAGACAAACAAAGTTGCATACAGGAGCAGTCTAGAATGAACTAAGCTAAACAAACTTAAGAGGGTTCATATTATTCAAGTTAAGCATGAGAAATCTCGGAACTAGTAGGCATTAGGTGAAATTAAAATACTAAAGAGACCAGAACAAATGCAAAGTTGACAGAATCACGCATAAAAATAACCTGAAACATACTGGGCCATGAACTTCAGAGAAGAGAACATATACAAATCACAGATACATAATAATGAAATGGAAAAGGTACAGTAACTCACCAGTTAAAAGAGAAAAGAAATAATAACACCACAATAGTCGAGAACCCTGAATATTTGGCCTTGGCTTTCAGCCGGCCAAGAACCAGAGATAGAACGAGATAGCAAAGAAAACACGGAGCCAAATCTTAAGTTTTTAGTGAGATTACAGTAACTCCCGGTGTCCTCTAAAGGGGAAAAGGGATGGGTTTATATAGCAATAAAATCGGATGCAAAAACAAGGAAATTAATTGAATAAACACAGGTAAGGAAAGAAATCAAGTAAACACAGGCCAAGAAAAAGGAAATCTCGCATGCAGGTCGTAAATAAGAAGAAAAGGAAAAGTATCAAACTCCAAACCCTATTAGGGTTTTGAAACTCGAAATCGGACAACTGGTATGAAGGATCAAATTCAATCTCATGTATATGGACGGAATATTACACAAATCTTCAAGATTGAGTTGATCGTGTCAGATATAGAGGTGGTATTTGCCAAAATTAGTAAAATATCTAAATATTATCAGAATCGAAGAGCTAGTACCAAGAGAATGCAAATATGGTAAGCAAATAATGGTGAAATCCTGTTATCAACGGGATGTGGAGAGGGGATTTGGGGGTGTGACGGTTAGGGTTCATGAGAGATGGAGAAGGGGTTGAGAGGAATCAGAGACGGAGGATGAGAGGGAACGAGGGATTAGGGTTTGGGGTGTTAAGTTAAAAGGGGTAGTTTAAATGTAGGTCGTTTATCTTAGATATCAACGGCCAAGATTTTAAAACGAGATCGGGGCGGGTTGTGTGAAATGGGTACCGACCGGGTCAGGATTAGGTTTGGGCTGGGGTTATTTGGGCTAGGTATTAGGTAATTGGGTTGGGTAATTGGGTTGGTTTGGGTAGCTTAGGTCCGAAATAATTAGGAAAAAAGGGGCTATTATTTAAATACCCAATTAAATTAGCAAATAATTCGTAAAAATGATAAATATATAGTATAAATATTATTTGTGCATAAAAATGGTTAATAACAGTTATTTAACACTATAAAAATATGAGAAGTTATTTCTTTACATAAATAAAGTAATGATAAGTATATACAGGCTATTATTGCAAAAATGTGCAATTTTAATCTTTAAAAATGCAAATGTAATTATAACAAATGCACCAAAATATTTAAAACCTAATATGGATGTAAATGATGAAGTCAGATGATAAAAATCATCGTAAACTAATTTGTGATGCAATTAGTGATTATTTATCTAATAAAATATGGGAATAAACTGATTTAAAAATTATACAAAATTAAGAAAAAAGCGTGTATGTGTTTACAAATCAGATGATGATGCATACATGCTATTTTGAAAGTATATATGTATATTTAAAAAATATGAGGGAAAAATTGGGTATCAACATACGTGTTTTAAATGCTTATTTGAAATATGTGCAGCATGTTTAGTTCTCATGTCTTTACTTAATTTGTATTAACCTTAGCTTTAGAATTCTTGTTGTTAATTTCCGTTTTTCCATCAATTCAATTTGTGTGTTTACTTTTGGGACTACGAGGCGGTCCTCGAGAGATCCCCCTCCATATTTTCTTTTGGAGCTACGAGGTGGTACTTCGGGAGATCCCCCTGCACATTTATTTTTGAGACTATAGGGCGGTACGTCGAGAGATCTCCTTGCATATTTACTTTTGGGAATACGAGACGGTATCTCGGGAGATCCCCTATTGCGTATTTACTTTTGGGACTACGAGACGGTATCTCGGGAGCGCCCTTGTTGTTTATCTCATTGTGTTGTGCCGTTATTTCTCTATGAATTCTTCCTGTTAAACTTTTAGTCTTCCTTCATGTCATTATATCTTTTGTCTTATTATTATATCCCAGTAGAGCCCGGCCCTGACCTCGTCACTACTCTACCGAGGTTAGGCTTGGCATTTACTAGGTAACGTTGTAGTTTACTCATGCTACTCTACTGCAAATGTTTTGTGTGCAGATCCAGGTACTTCTTATCAACCTCATTATCAGTGAGAAGTGAGACTTTGGAGACTTCAAGGTATATATGCCTGCGTTTGTAGACCTCGGAGTCCCCCTCTATTCCCTCATATGTTGTTTACCTTACCGTACTTTCTTAGACTCTAGTGTATAGATATACTAGTTTTCTTCTGTAGCTTGTGACTTATAATTACCGGTTTTTGGGAACTCTGTATATACTCTAGTGATGGGTTACTTGTACATGCCGAGCGGCATTTTATCATTTTATAGTTATATGTTGCAGTCTAGTTGTTAAATTTTGTTTTCATTTTTGTTATTCCGTAATTTGTTAGGCTCACCTAGTCGTAGAGACTAGGTGACGTCACGACGCTTATGGAGGGAGATTTGGGTCGTGAAATTATTATCATACAATCCCAGAAGACAAGGAAAGAGAAGACTTATCGAGCTATAAAGGAAGAAGTAGAAGAACATCCAAAAGCACGCAACTACATCATCTGTTTCTACGCGTTTCAAGATTTTAGTATAAACATTGTATTCTTGAGTCTACAAGTATTACAAAGATAGGAAGAGTTAGAAAAAACGAGAGTTGTGTCAACATTATAAAGAATCATTGTTGTTGTATATCGTTAGTGGTGAACATACTAAAACTATCACTGTTGTAAACACTTACTAAAAGATCTAAGAGAACCCTTGTGACTAAAGGAACTGGACGTAGGTACCACATCGGTACTGAACCAATATAAAAATTGATGTGTCTTCTTTACCTCCTGTCCTCAGTTTATTTCTATTACGATTAATCACTGTGTAAAGTATAGTCGGCTAAATTCCTATATAGTCAACTAAGATTTTTAAATCGATTACAATTCACCCCTTCTTGTATTTTCATAATAATGGATATTTCAATTACAAAGTTGAAAAATGACTATTTGTGAATTTTATCATAGTTTTCATGGCATTTGAAATTTCCTTTCACAATTTTTTTGTGTGGAGGAAATGACCTCTATAAACACAAAGTGCACTACAATAATGGTTTACAAGCAAAATTATTTCTTGTGAATCTGAAGTCATTTTTTACCTGAAATAATATTCTTTCATTTTTTCAAAGGGAGAACTAACAACGTTAAAAGGATAAAAGAATTTATAATGATATTTCTTTTGATTTTTTTAGTTGATAATTTTTGACAAAACATGGTTAGAGATTTTCTGATCATTTGAAATGCTCTTGTAATCTTGTTGTGATTTTCAAAAATAAAGTTTGTAATTCCCTTCATTCCAATTTATGTGATACTTTATTTTTAGTCAATCTTAAGAAAATTTCTTTTTTTTAACTTCTCAGTTTATCCTTAATAAGATGATTTATAGTCATAGAATTTTTTATTAGATTGTTGTAGGTCATAAGTTTTAAAAGTTTTTTTTATTTTAACTTACTATACAACAAAGCATCATTTTAATTTTTCAAGAACTTTATGAAACCAAAGAAGTTTTTCAAAAATACCATGGAAATGAGGATACAATACAACATCCCTAAATAATAGTCATTCACTATAAAAGTTCAGTTTTTCTCCGAATCACTATAATAGTTTTTAATCTTTAACAGCAACGACCATCTTTATAACAATATACTCTTTGTAAAAACATCCCTCTGTAATGTAATTGTTTGACCTATAATTTTAGATCTAGGTTTAAACAATCAGATTTTCTAATAGAATAGAGTTAATATTAGTCAATATTAATATTCAAAGATTGTTTAGCTAATTTCGTAGCAAAATATCACGAGTACCATTCAAATAGTAATAAATGTGCAATGGTAAATAATATTTAATGGCCCAAGAACAAAGAGAATAGCATTAAATAGTAATAAATGACGTATAATGGCAATTATGTAAATAAATATAGGTGCATTAACCGAAAAAGGATGAGATTCTTTGATATTCCTCCTGTCAATGATAAATGATTGATGAGTCTTTGAATATTTGAATTCTACTTTGATCGTGGGAAAAAATTAGATACTGATCTAAAGAAAAGGTATATTTTTTATGTATGTAATAAAGCAAGAATCTTCAGAGAATGTCAATGTCTGTTTTTTTCAAATGAGTGTCCAATCCCCCTTTATAGCTACATATATTTCTATTTATAAAGGCACATGGGCCACGAAAATCCTAATAGTACATATGGGAGGAATATCCCTAGAATATTCTCTATAATGTCTTATCTCTAAAACTAGTCGTTACTACTCTTCTAAAAGGAGTGCTCGTCCTCGTCCCTTTGTTGAGTCAGCTCGACCTCATCTTCGACCTTCATCAGATCACTTCGACCTCACCTTCGTCCTTTTTTGGAGACACATCGATGACGCGTGGCAGATTCGAAGGCTCTCTTAATGTTGACTTGGCCCACACATAATTAGCATAATTTTTAACCCATACAATTAGTCCCTCCGCTTGTTGAGGTCGTCTTCGTGGGTGATTTTCAACGAGCGGATAATAGCGTTCATGGTCGTCTTTGTGGTCGAGTTCGCTAAATAGATAACAACAGTAATGATCGTTGTGACAAACATGTGACGTGGCTCTTTGTAGATCACATGTTTCAAACCACTAAATTTCCCGGATGATTTTTTGGAACCATCTGGTCCAAGAGAAGAAGTGACGTCATGATGATGTTAATTCCCAACGCATTGCATCGATTCACATGTGACCTTCGATTGTTTCTGCTATTTTAATTCTAGTGCCAATTATGATGAACCGCTTCTAATTTGGTGCCTAAATCTCTATATATTGATTAATTCCCCATTATTCAAACTTTACTTCCTTTCATTCCATCCTTTCTCTTCACAACTCCATTCTTTTTCTTGAGTTTTATTTGCTTTCTGAACATTAATCTTTTTTCGTATTCTCATCTTCTTGTAAGCTTAATAACTATGCCTAATCCTTCTTCTAATGTTTATTAAGAGAGTCATGTCGTTCTTTTAGTTGTTGTGTTTCCTGCTCATGGGGAGGATATTTTCGCCGCTGCAGAAGATGAAGCTCTTCCTTTAGGTGGAAGAGATCAGCCCCCGCAACCCCGAGGCTAGGTCTAATTTTTTAGGTTTAGTCACGGGGACTGCAAGAAGGAATAGGGCGCTCATGCCCAAGTTTAGGAGGAGAAGGGCCGCCACGCCTTCCGCCTTCGCTCCCATCTCGGCTACTTCACCTTCTGCCTTTGACACGCCTCGGTCATTGCGCACGCTCTCAAATGCTTCCGCTCATCGATGAAGATGATAAAGTCTCTCCCTGTGATAGGGACCTAAGGCCCCATAAGATAAAAGTCATGGACGTCGGGAGGGGGATTTGCCCTAGCGGTTGATATATATATTGGAGAAGGTGATGGGGCACCCTCCGAGGCCCCAACACCGGAGGAGGCTGATGAGGGTGTGCCTTTGCGTTCTGAGGAGGAGATGGTCGTGGAGAGGACGCTTGGTGATGGCTCCGTGTTTATGAGGCAAGAGGAGGATTCATCTTCCAGGACGGCAGTTGATGTTTCTCTGGCTTTCGAGGATAGAGGAACAAACGTCATCATTGAGGATGACAAGTTAGGTTTCGACATGGACCCTGACGACCATAGGATGATTGATAAGGGACTCAACCAGATCAGGGTAACAATGGAGGGAGGCTCAAGAACCATCACGATCCCCATTGATCATGATTTGCTGAGAAATACCAAGGAGGTGGTCCACGCTCTCAGTCCTCTTTGTTCCGATGTCGAGGGTGTGACCCTCAAGGAGATAAATGGAAGTACCCTATCAAACTGTCAAAGAACATTGCCGGTCTTTCTCTCAAGGTAATTTTCCCTTTGCCTTAACTCGTTTCTATGTTTTAACTTTTTACTTTTTCTTTGATTTGTAGACGGTCATTCTGGAAATTAAGAGTGCTCAGAGGGACAAGAGACATAAAAAAATTTATGTGAAGTTAAAGGGTAAGTACGAAGAGTACCATGGAAAGTATCGGGACCTTTGGAGGTGGCTTTCACGAGGAGGGTGATGTGCCGGTCTTGAGAGAAGAATTGAAGAAAAAAGACGAGGATCTAATGGGTGGACATGGAGAGATCCAACGTTCTTGATATAACGTTGAAGAGAAAAAAAGAGCTCGAGCTAAGTAAATGCATGGAAGCCCAGTACAGTGACCTTCAGACTCAACTGGTTCAACTGCGAGGCTAGTTGGATGGATGGCAGCTCGAAATAAACATTCTCAAAGGGAGGTAGCTGAGAAGCAACAGATGATCGAGCATGCAGAGTCTTCCCAACTGAATGCTTGGAGAAAGATTGACATTCTCGTGCTGGAAAACAGGACTCTCCGTTCTGAGCGGGATAATGATTTGTCAATGGCTAACGCTAAAGAGAAGCGTCTTGATGAGAGGATTGGAGAGTTGGACAAGAAAAACTTCGAGCTGGATGACCGAGTTGCTGCTCTTGAGGCCGAGAAGGCCCAACTTCTTGTGCGGGCCTCTGCATCTAATTCTTCTGAGTATCCTAGCATTCCTTGAGAGTTGTACGAGGAACGGATCCACTATGAAGCCCAGCTGGATATGCTCCGCGATTTGAATAAGGCGGGCTTTATTTTGGAGACGGACCTCAAGGATGCTCGAGTCAATGATCGTGAGGCTTGGCTTGCTCGTGATTATGATCCCGCCACACCTCAACCTGGTTTAGAGGAGGATAAGGAAGATGGTGCAGACCAGCTTACGGATGGTGCTTGGTATGATTCTGCTTACGGTCAAGGCGAGGATAGAGAGGGCGTCGGAGGCAGGGATGGTCACAGTCACTAGTTTTTGTTTTAACTTCTTGTATATTTTTGTTCGTGTTTTCAAGCGCTCTTGTAGAAACTCTTCATCTGAACATCAAAGTTGACTTTTTTTATGCGCACCTTTTTCATTTCTGCATTTTTGTTTCTATACTTGCGTGTTTTACTTTTGTACTTGCATATTTTGCTTTTATGCTTGCACAATTTTCTTCTTTATTCCTTTTGTTGTTCTCCTCTAGGTGGCCATAGCCCTTGGGACGCACAGTCATGGGCCATATCGACCTTTGTTTAAACAAGTCGAGTATGTCTCTTAGTTGATATGTGGTCAATGGTCGATAGGTGTTTTTCGATTTGATCGATGCACCTTTAAGTCGAGTCGAGGCCAGGGGCCGATAGGTGTTATTCGAGCTGGTCGAACGAAAGTTTAAGTTAGGTTGAGGCTAGGGGTCGATAGGTGTTATTCAAGATGCTTGAACGTACCTTTAAGTTTGGTCGAGGCCAGGGGCCAATAAGTGTTGTTTGAGCTGGTCGAACGTACCTTTAAGTTAAGTCGAGGCCATGGACCGATAAGTGTTGTTTGAGCTGGTCGAACTTAGCCTTTTATTAGGTTGCGATCGAGGACCGTTAGGTGTAGGGGTGTTCGTCGGTCGGTACGTCAGTATTTAGACATTTCAGTACGATATTTTTTATATTCGGTTCCGTAAAATGCTATACCAATACCGTACCTAATAAAATTCGGTATGGTTCGATTTTTCTCCTTTCAGTTTCGGTTTATTCGGTTTATTTGGTTTGAATACTAACTAGTGCATAGAGTCATAAACGGTAATATTCTTAATTAAGGTACTCAAAAGTGCTAAACTAAAAATATTTGGTTACAAAAGTTTTGTCCAAAAACCAACATATATCAACCTAGAGAGAAAAAACTTAGAGAAATATCTTGTTACTGGCTTAGAGTTAATTGATGAACTTAGAGAATAAATTAAAGTAAAATTTTAGATTTCTTATACTTATGTTATAATTAATAAAATGTGTATTTTGTAATATAATATATATTTCGGTACGGTATCGATATTTCGGTATTTCATTTTAAAATACCAAATACCATATCTAATACCAATTTTTTTTTAAACTTAAACCAAATACCATACCGAATACTAAAATATCGAATATCAAATACCAAAATTTTTTATTTCAGTACAATAATTCGGTATTCACCAAATTATGCACAACCCTAGTTAGGTGTTGTTCGAGCTTGGTCGAACTCAACCTTTCATTAAATCGTGGTTGAGGGCCGATAGGTGTTGTTCGAGCTTAGTCAAACTTAACCTTTCATTAAGTCGCGGACAAGGGTCGGTAGGTGTTGTTCGAGCTTGGTCGAACTTAACCATTCCGGAGAGTAGTTTCAATAAACGTGTTCTATTATTTCGAAGGCGTTGCTCTGATTACATTATTTTGCCCTTGGGCACTTTTGGAGAAAGTTACAAGTTTTTTGTGTTGGTTGGCATTCCATTCCCAGTATAACTAGTCCCTTCATTGTTCAACTTGGAGAATCTTGAGGAGTCAGGCAATGAAAAATCTGTTAGCTCTCATGTACTTCAACTCGAAGTGTCCCAAGTGAGGAAAAACGAGTACGACTTATAGGGCATTTCTTGTTTTTTTAGAAGTTAAAGTACTTGAGGTGGATGATATTCCAATTGTTTGGCAGGGGTTACCTTCCATGGTTTCCAGTTGGAACGAACCCTTGTCTTCTTTGCCTATAAATTTATATGGCCCATCCCAGTTGGTTCATAACTTGCCTTCTTGTGCATCCCTGCTTGATAGGGTTTTAGCTTTGGTACGTAGTCCTTGATCTTGAGTAATCATACCTTTGCCTTTTTGTTGTATTAATTCTCTGCTTGTTGTTTCTGGAGACCATCCTTATGTATTCCATATCTCTTCTCTCATCAACCTCGTCGAGATCTTGCCTCTTACTTTCGTCATTGTTAGTGCCGCTTTCATAAGAGTACCTCATGCTGGGTTCTTCGACCTCGACTAGCATAACTACTTTTGTTCCGTAGACTAGAGAATAATTTATCTCTCATGTGCTCGTCTTAAGGGTAGTTCCGTGCGCCCATAATACCTCTGGGAGTACTTCCGGCCACAGTCCCTTAGCCTTTTGGAGATTTTTTTTCATAATGTTCAGTATAGACTTATTAGAGGATTCCGCTTGTCCGTTGGCGGATGGGTGGTAGGGAGTTGAAAGTATCCTTTCAATATGTCACTTTTGAATAACTCGATGATTTTTCTTCCCGTGAACTGGGGCTCGTTATCACAACTTATCTCTTTGGGTAGGCCGAATCGGGAAATGTGTTTTTCCATATAAAGGTGATTACCTCTTGCTCACGCATTTGGGTGAATGCTTCTGCTTCCACCCACTTGGAGAAATAGTCAATCTAAACTAAAAGGAATTTTACGTCACCTCATCCCGACAGGAGTCGACCCACGATGTCCATTCCCCACTTAATGAATGGCCATTGAGAGGTGACAGAATGAAGGTGTTCGCCTGCCTGTGGATTATTGGGGCATACTTTTGACACTGCTCGCATTTCTATACGAACTCTAAGGTGTCTTTCTTCATGGTGGGCCAATAATACCCGGTCCATATGAGGCACCTGACGAGTGCTCGATCACCGGAATAAGCGTCGCAATGACCTTCGTGGACTTCCGCGAGAACGTGTTGGGTTTGGTTTGGGCCTAAGCATTTTGCCAAAGGACCGCCATACATTCTTTTGTATAAATCGTTATGAAGGAGGTTGTATTTATCGGCTTGCATTCTTAGCTTTTTATCTTCCTATTTGTCGTTTGGGAATATGTCATCCTACAAATATGTAATAATACAATTGTGCCAGTCCCAATTTAAGTTTACGGATTTTACCTCGATTTGATCTAGTGACGGGTTAAGGAGATGGACTACATTTTTGTCTCAAGTTGTTATGCTTTTGATGGAGGAGGCCAATTTGGTGAGGCCTTCTTCTTCAATTTTTTGAGTTCGTCGGATCTGGTCAAGCTGGCATTCATCGAAATTGGGCAGCAATTTGTAGATCTTGGTTTGATATTTTTGCAACCCTTGTTCTTTGATTTGGAAAGTCCCGGTAACTTGGTTGACTATGAGCTGAGAATCACAACAGAGTTTCAACCACTTCGACTCATACTTGAGTTCTAGTCTTAACCATATAATTACGACCTCATACTCGAGCTCGGTATTAGTCATTTTTGGGCACCTTATGGACTGGCAAATTATTTCGCCGGTAAAGACCTCAAGTATGCGTCCTAGTCCAGACCCTGAAGAATTGAATGCGCCATCGGTGTATAGGACCTAAAGGTACTGTGTTTGATGAGAAGCTTGAGCGGCTTCCTTCTCGCTCTCAGGCATCACGTTTGTGCTATATGTGACGAAGTCGACAAGCACTTGCGACTTTATTATTGTTCCAGCCTGATATGTAATGTCATTTTTGATAGCTCGGGTTTATGTAAAATGCTTCTTAAAGTAAAAGTGGTGACGACCGAGATAGGGTGGCACTGGAGATAGGGTCTAAGCTTTCGTGAAGCTATGACCAGGACCGGGGCCAATTTCTCGAGGTTTGGGTACCTCGTTTCAGCGTCGACAAGTGTCTTACTGATATACTAAATAGGAGATTGCGTACCTTTGTTTTTTTGAACCAGGACCGCACTTACTACTACTTTAGAGATGGTTAGATAGAATTCGAGAGCAGGGGTGGTGATGACAATTATGCCTTTAGTTCTTGCAGTGCTTGTATGCACTCGGGCATTTACTTGAAGCCGTTATCCTTTTTTAGTACGCCGAAAAACCAGTGACATCTATCAGACGACCGCGAGATGAATCTAGATAACGGGGCAATTCGACCAGTCAATCTTTGGACTTGCTTCTTAGTAGTCATTTGTTCAGGTATCCCGTCGATGGCCTTAATTTGATCCAGGTTGACCTCAACTCCTCGCTGTTATACCAAGAAGCCCAAAACTTTTCCCGAGGCTACGCCGAAGGCGCATTTCTCGGGATTTAGTTTCATTCTCTACTGTCTTAGTATATAAAAAGCTTCCTTTAGGTGGTCGATATGATCCTCTATAGTCACAGATTTGACTAATATGTCATCTATATATACCTCCATGGTTTTGCCGAGTTGGTCTTTGAACACTTTTGTGACCAACCTTTGATGGGTAGCCCCTTTGTTCTTCAACCCAAACGGCATGAACCTATAACAATATGTTCCCCAGTAGGTGATGAACGTAGATTTTTCTTGGTCTTCTTCCTCCATGAGTATTTGGTTGTAACCTGAGTATGTATCCAAAAACATAATTGCTCATGCCCTGTCGTCGCGTCGATAAGTTGGTTGATATGTGGCAACAATAATGAATCTCTTGGGGCATGATTTATTTAGATATGTGAAGTCCACACACATCCTCCATTTCCTGTTTTTCTTTTTTTACCACCACTACATTGGCAATCCATTTGGGGTACTTTAATTCCCTGATAAAGTCATTTGCCAATAACTTTTATACTTCTTCGTTCATAGCTCATTGATAGCGGGCTTGAACTTTCATTGGACTTGCCTTACTAGGGGTGGAGGGGGTCAACATTCAGTTTGTGTGTGGCGATCCCTTTAGGGCATATCTACATGACTAAAGGCAAACAAATATGCGTTAGTTATCAAGAATTGACTAAATTTAGACGGGGTCGAGGTATTCTATGGTTGACTCTGCAGCTTCGACCATTTAGGGGTTTGTAATGACTTTCTTGGCTTCATCTTGTGGTGACCTCAACCCTGCTAATTACTATGCTTCTTTTTCCTTATCTTTCTTTTGTTGAGTTGACGTGTTGCCCATGGCAATTCCGTAGCATTCCCAGGATGTGCAATGTTCCCCTCGTATGCTGAATATTCCCCAAGGTGTTGGAAATTTGATCACTTGGTACAAGTTGGAGGGGACGACTCTCATGGGGTGTATCCATGGTCGTCCCACGATGGAACCACCTAGTCCATGATGTGGAATGTTGTCTCCAGAGTTACTCCACCGACGAGAATGAGGAGTGTAATTTCCCTCGAAATCCATTCAACATATTGTTAAAACTAGTTAGTGTGATGCAACGTGGAACTATCTTGTCCTCGAGTCTCATCTGTGCAAGGACTCGGGGATGGATGATGCACGCTCCACTTCTATCATCTACCATGATTCTTTTAACATCAGTATCTAAAATTCATAAAGTAATGACAAGTTCATCATTATGAGGAAAATTCAATTCGTCGGAATCTGACTCATCGAAGATGATACTCTCTTCGAGTCCATCATAACATTTGTGGGTGATCGACCTTTTGAGCTTATGGGTGGCGGTGAACTTGATGTTATTGAAAGAGGCATCATCACCTCCACCAATAATCATATTGATGGTACGAGCTGGTGAATGGAGCTTTGGCAGTCGTGAACATTCTCAACCCCTTGCTAAGGTGTTCCTGCCTTTATCGCTAAGTAGTTCTTTGAGGTGCCCTTGTTGCAGCAAGTTCACTATCTCTAGCCTTAAGGCGATGCAATTTTATGTTTTGTGTCCATGTTCTTGGTAGAACATGCAAGATGTAGGATTTCCTAGTGCTTGGATAGACCTCATCTTTGGTGGCCATTTTACCTTTTCTCCGAGCTTCTAAAGGGCATAGACCACCTCTGCAGGTGAAGCACAAAAATTGTGAGCAGATAACAAGGGGGCATACCTTTGTCATTACTGTGAGTTCCTGATCTTGGCCATGAGCCATCTTCATAATGAAAGGGTGGAATGGGTGTCCTCACAGAGGGCTGGTGTCGTTCCCTTCCTGGCCGCGATACTGGATGATCTCTCCTTATATTATCTCTGTGATCTTTCCTGAGCTCAGATTGTATCGAGGTGAGTCGTCGAGTTGGTTCGTTGAGGTCTTCGTCGTCTGCTCTGACCTCGGCACTGTAGGAATTATGGATTTCATCCCAAGTGGTCGGCGGATACTTCATTAACCGACTCAGTAGCTTTCTAGACACCCTCGAACCCTCTCTGCTCAACCCATTTTGAAAGGTTGCGACGGTCATTCCTTTGGAAACATTTGGTAAGGTCATCCTCACGTTGAAACGGGCGAGGAATTCCCTCAGTCCTTCTCCTGGGAATTGTTTTATGACGAAGATGTCATTTACTCTTGTTTCGGCTTTCTTGGCCCCGGTGCGTGTCGTTACAAACTTATCGGCCATCTCATCGAACGTTTCCATGGAACGGGCTGGTAAAGTTTCCATCTCACTCTGTTTCCTTGGTTACCTACCATGGAAATTTTGTACATACAGAGAGGAGAGATAAACTTTGTGGTTTGTTAGATTAACAAGCCATGTAAGTTGTAGATCTAATGAAAACTAAAAGGTTGGCTGAGAAAATTCCCACGGACGGTGCCAAACTATTTGACCCAAAATTTTAGATCTAGGTTTAAATAATCAGTTTTACTAATTGAATAGAGTTACCTTAGTCAATTTTAATATTCAAAAGATTGTTTAGCTGGTTTCGCAGCAAAATATCATGAGTACCATTCAAATAAACAATAAATGTGCAGCGGTAAACAATATTGTTTGTAATCTAATTAATGACTAAGTTGTTTTTGTTGTTTTTTTTTTTATATTGATAAAGGCACTAGGGTCGTGACCTTTGTCTAGGTGGATACACAAAGGGTTTCAATTCTAAGGTCGGGGAATTGGTTAGGGATACATCTATAACCAATGAACGAAGGTGCACACTCTATACCTCTAAGTATTTTGAGTGATTTTGCCCTAGTTGCCCCTCTCTAGGCCAATTGGTGTCAATTAATCAAGCAATTAAGGCTTAGATAGGGTATTACTCTCTCGAGGTTTAACCCGTTAATTAGGGCTCAAGTAGGGTTTTACCATTTCTGGGTTTAACCCAATTGATTGGGACTACCAATCTCTTGATAATGCCTTAATTTCCTATTAGGCTAATTTATAGACTCAAATCTTCTTTCTCAAGAGAGACCCAAGCCATGAAAAGGCTAATTAGCATTTACAACCACTATTATGGCAATAGAAACCCTAAATTAGCCTAAATAGCCAACACCCATTAATTTTCCAACCTTAATTTAAAAAACCCATTACATACCCACACTAGGGTTGAGCCACACCCTAAATAATGGATCTATCTACTCATAATCAAAGATGAAAACAATGATAGAGAAGAAGAAAACCCCATTAATTGATTCCTAATAATGAGATTGAAGTTTCAATGTTAAAAATACAAGAAGAAAGCTAGAAAGACGAAAACCCTAAAATATTCACGTTCTCTCTATTTCAGATATTACAAGATGTGTAAAGAAATTACAACATAGTCTATTTATAGTCTGCCAATTTTTCGGGGCCACTTTGTGTACAATTATATCCAAAACTCATGTATATGGGAACGGAAAACGAGGCAAAAATCCAAGTTATCAACTCCCCCAAACTTAAGCTCTTGCTTGTCCTCAAGTAAACAAAATAAGCCCCACCCCTATGAAAGATTTCATGAAAATTCGACTGTACTAATGGTGACCTCAACTAGCATCAATTTGGACTAACCATTGCCCCTAATGCAAATGAATCATTGACAATGATTGAAATTTTCAAAACCATAGTTTCAAGTGTGATAAAAGAGCTTCAAGGGTTGTTACAACTCATCAGTGAAACTCTAACTACTATCTCGGTCAGTGTGGATCCCAGCCTCTTATTCCGTGACTTTCCCTAAGCACCTCACCTTTAGAATAATGACACTTAGAATGAGGAATATGGGTAATCGCTCATCTCTCATCAAGGAAAAAGTCCCAAGTTCGGCTCAAAGTACCATAGGCTTGCCCTTTGTGTAAATCACCACTAATGTAGGTTTCACTCGACCTGAGATCATACAGGGCTTTTGTGGAATCATGATGAAGGCTTTTGGTTAAGGGTAGGAAGTATTTGGTCAGAGTGAATTTTATCTTTCCTTAAGCACTTCATTTTTAACTGTTCTCACATTTTTCTTGACTCTTTGAGTCCTTTTATCTTTTGTAGGATTGGAGAGACACACTGTCACACCTTTTTTGGTTCATTCTAGACACTTTTCTTCCTCTTATTCATTCCAAACTTTTGGCAACACTTTTTCATCAATTCTCTTTATTTCTTCTTTTTGTTCATTCTTTTCTTTTCTTTCTTTTTCATTGCCTTTTCTCTTTTCTTTCTTTTGTGACTTCTTTTTCACTTCATCACATCCCTCGTCTCTCCCCCAAACTTATGCTTTTTGCCTAGCGCCAAGGAAAGATCGGGTGCCAAGAGAGGGTAAAAGAATGGTTGAAGGCTTGTAACTTGGTTTTTGAAAGAAAGGGCTTAAGGCTCAAAAGGGTTGACTAGGGAATATGTCTTTTGTAAGGTCATGGAAGTGTTCAATTCTTTGTTCAAGCCAAGAAAAGCCTATAATCACTTCTCAAGTCAATTTACACCTAGAATTTTGCCTAGACAACACTCAGGGCTAGTTCTAGACTAGAGGCACGGAATTTGGACTCTTAATTAAGAATTCCTCACCACTCACAGCTAAAGGATTGATATAGAAACTGAGTCGAGGGCCCACAATGACCTTAGTTGTGTTTTGAGTAACAAAAATGGTCTCGAAGAACCACCCGATGATTATTGGCCAACACAAGAGTCTCAAGATCGTCACTATCACCATTCTAAACACAACGGTTTGTCTTTGACCATGGGATCAAAGGCAACTGTGTTAGGCCCAAGTGAAGCTTTTCTTGAGGCACCATTATTGAAAGACAAGAAAAAAAAAAGGGAAAAACAGACTCAAACCCTTAAGAAGGTTGTCACACCATCCATACTTGGGAAGAGCCACCCGGTTCGCACAAATTCAACCAAAGGTTTATTGTTCGCGCTAAAACCAAACAAGAAGCTATGAAAGAAAAATAAGAAGCTATAAAATAGAAAAAGTGTGTAAAGTAAAGTGAGTGGGATAGAATGAATATGTACATTAGGGGAATTAGACGAATATACATAGGGGATGAATATTTAGAATGTATAGTTAACTTATACACACCAAAATAGTAAACTTATCTACATACCAAAATGGAAAATAACATAAATAAAAAGAAAGAAAATATTGTTTGCATTATACAACCCAAATGTAACCAAATCAAATGCCTATAGGGTCACTGCCCCAACTAAGAGATAGCATTGTCCTCAATGCTATATAACCAAAATAGTGCACAAAAATATGGGAAAGAGAGAGAGTAAAGAAAACTCCCTATTGGACCTTGGCCTGCTGTGGTCCATGCTGCTGTGTCTGTGAGGGGATAGGGTCTGCTTGAGACTGGGACTGTGAAGGGGTTGGATCTGCTGCTGCCTGTGGCTGGGACTATGAAGGGGTTGGGTCTGCAGCTGCCTGTGATGGAGCTCCGATAGTCTGGGCCTCTTGGGCCTACTCTGTGGGAGGGTCTGCCAGTACAAGTCTGATGTCCTGAGCACGGGGCATAACCGTTCTCTTCTTTAATGGCCTCACCGGATCCTCCTCCCGCACTGACTGTTGCCCTGGCTGCTGCTGAGTCAGTTGTTGTGGTTGTGGCTCTGTAGGGTCTGCTAGTAGCATCTCCAGAGGAATCTGATCACCCTTTAGCTTGTCTACCTCCTTTCTCAACCCAGCCACCTCCTCCTTTGACGCACGAGTCTTCCTCAACTTCTTTGTTTCTTTGGCCAGCTTTGTTAATGCATTCTCATGTGCACCCACCGCTTCCAAGATTTTCTTCTGGTTTTCCAGAATCTCTTTCGGAGTGTCCTCAACGGACTGTGGGACCTGTGGTGGGGGAGGAGTAGCTGAGGCTGCCACAGCTGTAGAGATTGAAGTCAGCTTTGTAGTAGTTGACTGCATCCAATTATTGAGGCTTGTCAGTGTCTGTTTCAGTCGGTGAGCAGTCATGGGATAGGCTCTGGTGGAGGGAATGTCTGTGCTGGCTGGGGAAAAGAAGGTTCCACCACCACCACTGGCTCTTCAGACTGGCCAGTGGAAGCAACAGACTTACCCTTTGATTTCTTCTTAGGGTTGTCATCATCCTTCAAATCATACCAAGAAAAGGGCACTTTGGGCTTGACTTTGGTGTCAAAGCGCTTTTTGGTTACCTCCTGGTCTTCACAGTACATTGTCAGATAATGAGGAAAGGGGTAAGAAGTATCACCTGTGCTGACAACCCGGCTAATAACCTCAGACATCACAGTCCCCACATTGATGGGGTATCCAGCCATGATAGATGCAACCAGCACAGCCCGACTGAGGGGGAGGGTCTTGTCATGATGTGTCGGATCCAGCATGCTACATACAAAAGTTTCCCACCCTTTTTCTTCAAAGTTAAGGGTCTTCCTGGTGATAGTCCTCCCAGCAGTCAGCCACTCCGGAGTCTCCCCGGGCTTAGCCAAGTGTAGAGCCAACCAATTTCTAGCATCTCCATAGGAATCTGATCACCCTTTAGCTTGTCCACCTCGTTTCTCAACTCAGCCACCTCCTCCTTTGACGCACGAGTCTTACTCAACTTCTTTGTTTCTTTGGCCAGCTTTGTCAATGTATTCTCATGTGCACCCACCGCTTTCAAGAATTTTTTCTTGTTTTCCAGAATCTCTTTCAGAGTGTCCTCAACGGATTGTGAGACCAGTGCTGGAGGAGGAGTAGCTGAGGCTGCCACAGCTGCAGAGATTGCAGTCAGCTTTGTAGTAGCTGACTGCATCTAATTGTTGAGGATTGTCAGTGTCTGGTTCAGCCGGTGAGCAGTCATGGGATAGGCTCTAGTGGAGAGAATCTCTGTGCCGGTGGAGGAAGAAGGGCCTGGAGCCTCCTCTGGAATGGCTGGCTGGGGAAAAGAAGGCTACACCACCACCACTGGCTCTTCAGACTGGTCAGTGGAAGTAATGAACTTACCCTCTAACTTCTTCTTAGGGTTGTCATCATCCTTTAAATCATACCAAGAAAAAGGCGCTTTGGGATTGACTTTGTTGTCAAAGCGCTTCTTGGTTACCTCCTGGTCTTCATTTTACATTGTCAGATAATGAGGAAAGGGGTAAGAAGTATCACCTGTGCTGACAACCGGCTAATAACCTCAGACATCACATTCCCCAAATTGATGGGGTATCCAGCCATGATAGATGCAACCAGCACAGCCCGACTAAGGGGAAGGGTCTGGTCATGATGTGTCGGATCTAGCCTGCTGCATACAAAATTTTCCCACCCTTTTGCTTCAAAGTTAAGGGTCCTCCTGATGATAGTCCTCCCAGCCGTCAGCCACTCCAGAGTCTCCCCGGGCTTAGCCATGTGTAGAGCCAACCAATTTCTAGTTGCATCCTTTTCTGCCAGTCTCTCCCAGTACAAAGAATCATCTACATCTTCCATCTCCAAATATTCATTGATTGATTTTCCATCAAAAGGCACTGTGAGATTGCGGACTTGGGATGCCTTTGAGTCCTTTGCAAGAAATAGCAAATTTGTGTAGAATTCTTTCACTATGTGCTCATTTGCATCTAAGAGATGCTCATTGAAGTAGGACTACCCTTTTCCTTCTCTGAACTACTTCTTCACATTGGGGTTGTAGGCTGACAACTCTTTAAGTGAAAGTACGCTCTGGAATGAGTGAATGTGCGGTCCACAATTCCCTGAACCTGTGAAAGGCCGGCTCACTAACAAAACGATCTTGCCACACATCCGGATTTCGAGTGCGCTCGACCCCCTCAACCACCGGTTCATCCCATTGCCATCACTTGAATGCTCCCCAGATAAGGAAGTTGTAGGGGAAGTAGAGTCTGAGTGGCCGCTGGAGGCGGATTCAGCTGGGGAGGCTGCCTGTTCTGGGGTCGGGGGAGAGGAGACAGGGTCCACTGGAGATGACTGTGATGAGGCCTCCTTTGACGGAGCATACTCACTTCCCGATGGTGAAGGAGGGGAGTCTCTAGCCCGAGTAGCCCGTCGGGATGACTGAGGAGGAATTGAAATTTTGGACGGTTGCCTGGGTGCCCCCGGGCCTCTCCCCCTTTGAGATTCACCTCGATCAGTTTGTTTACGACCACCTCCTCGAGATAGCACCATTGTCTGCAAAGTAAACATAGGTGAACATGGTTAGTTCCCAGAGCATTGTTGTACAGACACTTAGTTAACATTAAAGACCAATTGCACAGTTGAAAGGCCACCGCGGACTGCGCAAAATCAACTGCGGACCGCGGTGGGTAACCCCCTGAAGGACATGAGTCTCTGGACCTTCACACCACGGACCGTGAAAAATTGACCGCGGCCGCGGTGCTTCAGGATCAGAGAAGTACCAATTCTGAATAATAGGGACTGCGGACCGCAAAAAATTGACCGCGGTCCGTGAAAAATCATCTTGGGGTTGCAAACACAGGCACCGCGGTCCGCAAAAAAGGGACCGCGAACCGCGAACCGCGAAATCAATTTCTACCTAGGGTTTCTAGATTTTACCATTTCTACGCTCAACTGTTCATTTAGTTAATCCGTACATGATTAGTCAGTGTAATTGTATTCCAAGGGACTAAAATGAACCTTTTGGTCTAACCCTAACATTTTCAAAGCGTAAAAAGTGAAAACTTATGAAAAAGAAGATGAAAATGGAGAAAATGAAGAAATTAAGAAGTTAATTAATCACAATTACACTTACTAGATGCTTGGGTGATAGTTTGGATGAGTCCAATGAGGTTAAGAGAATTTAGGAGCAAGACACAGTCCGAGGATGCTTTGAAAAGTTCAAGTGTGTAAAGTACGAAATGAAACCCTAGTGGCCTATTTATAGAGAAGAGCTAGGGTCCACCCCTCTTACCTACCGCGGACCGCGAAAAATTGATCGCAGTCCGCGGTCATTCAGTTGTTCATGGCTGAGGCAACAGCTCACCGCGGTCCGCGAAAAATCAACCGCAGCCGCGGTGAATCAAGTTTAGAAAGGCATCCTTGAGTAAATGAGATTCGCGGACCGTGAAAAGGAGACCACGACTGCGAACCAAGATCCAGAGAACCATTGTTGCAGCAATTGGGCTTCGCAGACCGCGAAAAGACAACTGCGGCCGCGAAGAAAAGTCCAAAGATGTCCTTTTTCCACACTTAGCCAAATTTCCTGTGTCAAAATCATCCTACACATCCAAAAACCAGTTAGTGCAATAGTGAAGCCTAATCTACCAAGAAAAACAAAGAAAACAAAAATAAATACACATGGGTTGCCTCCCAAGAAGCGCCTGATTTAACGTCGCGGCACGACGCATGTTACCGGGATTATTTGAGATGAAGAAGTGCCACCACGTGGCTGTCATCGACTTTGCCAAGATAGTGCTTTACCCGGTGACCATATACCCTGAAGACTTTCACCACTTTTGTTTTTGAGGTCAAGATCCCCAAATGGAGTAACAAATACCACTTCAAAAGGTCCACTCTACTTTGACTTGAGTTTTCCCAGGAATAGCGTCAACTGAGAATTGAACAATAAGACCAAATCACCAACCTTGAACTCTTTACCTAGAGCATATTTTTCATGTAGGTACTTCATTTTTTCCTTATACAAGGACGAACTGGAGTACGTATGGAATCTAAACTCATTCAATTACTCCATCCGAAGATTTGCAGCTACATCCCATTCCAAATTTAACTTTTTCAAGGCCCACATAGCCTTGTGCTCCAATTCTACCGGAAGGTGGCATGCTTTTTCAAAAACCAAACGATATGGGGACATCCCAATTGGTGTCTTGTAGGCGGTCCGGTAAGCCCAAAGAGCATCATCTAGTTTCTTGGCCCAGTCGGTCCTATTGGCATTGACCATTTTGGATAATATGCTCTTTATCTCTCTGTTAGACACTTCAACTTGGACACTAGCCTGAGGGTGGTACGAGGTAGTGACTTTATGATTGACCCCATACTTGGAAAGCAAGGAGTCGAAGGCTTTGTTGCAAAAATGTGACCCCCCGTCACTGATGATGGCTAGTGGAGTGCCAAACCTAGTAAAGATATTCTTCTTAAGAAAGGCTATCACACTCCGCGCTTCATTATTTGGTAAGGCCACGGCCTCCACCCAGTTTGACACATAATCAACCGCAACCAAGATGTACGTGTTCCCACACGAACTCACGAATGACCCTATGAAGTCGATGCCCTAAACATCAAAGATATCTACCTCAAGAATCGAATTTAAAGTCATCTCATCCTTCTTGGAAATTCCCCCTGCTCTTTGGCATTCATCACACCTCTTCACTAGGTCACTAGCATCCTTATGCAAAGTGGGCCAAAAGAACCCACAACTAAGCACTTTAGAAGCAGTTCTCTACCCTCTGTGATGACCACCATACGGTGAGGAGTGGCAAGACTCAAGGATAGCTAGTTGCTCTTCTTCCGGTACACATTGACGGATCACCCCATCGGTGCAAATCTTGAATAGATAAGGCTCGTCCCAATAGAAATCCAAGCTGTCTCTTCGAAGCTTCTTCCTTTGGTTAGAAGAGAGATCACAAGGGACAACTCCGGTGATGAGGAAATTAGCAATATCCACGAACTAGGGCATCTCTCGCATTGACATTGAAAGGAGTTGTTCATCCGAAAAACTATCATTGATCTCAAGTCCGTCACAAGGATGTCCTTGCTCCTCCAACCAGGACAAATGATCGACTACTTGATTCTCACTCCCTTTACGGTCCACGATCTCCAAATCAAACTCTTGTAATAACAACACCCATCTCATAAGTCTTGCTTTGGAATCCTTCTTGGTCATGAGGTGTCGTATGGTCAGTGTGAACTATGACCTTGGAACCCATCAAATAAGGGCAAAATTTTTCCATGGCAAAGGCTATAGCTAGAAGCTCCTTCTCTGTGACTGTGTAGTTAATTTGAGCAAAATTCATTGTCTTGCTGGCATAGTAGATTGGATGAAACACTTTTTTCACCCTTTGCCCAAGCACAACACCCACAGCAACATTGCTTGCATCACACATAAGCTCAAAGGGTGCACTCCAATTCGGCACCATGATAATGGGAGTGGTAGTGAGCTTGTGTTTTAAGAGTTCAAAAGCCTGCATACAATGCTCATCGAAACTGAATTTAGCATCCTTCTCGAGCAGCTTGCATAATGGATTCACCACCTTAGAGAAATCTTTGATAAACCGCCGGTAAAAACCAGCATGGCCAAGAAAGCTACTGACTCCTCTCACTGAATTAGTTGGTGGCAACTTTGAAATAACCTCGATCTTTACCTTATCAACCTCAATTACATTCTTTGAAATCTTATGGCCCAAAACGATTCCTTCCTCCATCATAAAGTGGCATTTTTCCCAGTTCAAGACCAAATTTATTTCTTCACACCGAGCAAGGACTCTATCAAGATGATCCAAGCATTCGTCAAAAGAATCCCCGACGGCACTAAAGTCGTCCATAAATACTTCCAGAAAGTCCTCCACCATGTCGGTGAAGATTGTCATCATACATCTTTAGAAAGTGGCCGGGGCATTACAGAGTCCGAATGGCATGCGAGCAAAGGCAAAAGTGCCATATGGGAAAGTAAAGGTAGTCTTCTCTTGATCCTCCGGGGCTATCAAAATTTGATTATATCTAGAATACCTGTCGAGGAAACAATAAAAGGCCCGGCCTGCGAGCCTATCCAACATTTGATCCAGGAATGGTAGAGGAAAATGGTCTTTGCGGGTTACCTTGTTGAGCTTGCGGTAGTCCATGCACACCCGTCATCAGGNATTTTGGCTCCATCCTCCAATATGATCTTATGCATGCAAAAGGCGGGGCTAATACCCCGAATTGCCAAGGTCCAACCGATTGCTTCCTTCCTCCTCCTTAGCACTTTCAAAGTTGAGTCAACCTGCATTTGGGTTAGGCAAGAGGAAAGAATAACTGGTAAAGTACAAGAGGGACCAAGGTATTCATACCTGAGGTGGGAAGGAAGTGGCTTCAACTCCAGATTCGAAGGTTCTTCAATGGATGGCTTTGTTTTGTTGGTGGGGTCTTCCTGTTCTCCAAGTCCAAGGACAATTTTCTGGGAGCATAAGAATAAGACCACGTGACTTGAAGGGCATGGGTTCTCTCAAGAACACCATCTACCACTGAGTCCTCGTGATTCAACAAGGCCAACTCCACAGGGTCATCCACATGGATCATAGCACTGGCATCGTCAATAATAACCTCAGACACGAGGTCCATAAAAGAGCAAACTTCAGTGTTGTTGGGATGTTTCATAGATTTGCATACATGGAAGACCACTTTTTCATCACCTACTTTGAATGTAAGTTCCCCAGCTTCAACGTCGACCAAGGCCTTCCCGGTGTCAAGGAAAGGCCTCACCAAGATAATAGGGACCTCAAAATCAACCTCACAATCAAGGATAACAAAATCTGCCGGCAATATGAACTTGTTCACTCTCACTAAGACATCATCAATAATACCTAGGGGCCTCTTCATCGATCTATCCGACATTTGCAAGCGCATAGAGGTCGCCCTAGGTTGTCTGATACCCAAAGTCTTGAACACAAAATACGACATCAAATTTACACTTGCCCCAAGATCACATAGGGCTTTTGCAAAGTCTGCACTCCCAATCGTGCAAGGAATAGTGAAGGCACCCTGATCTTCAAGTTTCGGTGCCATGGAGTGAACAATAGCACTCACTTGGTGAGTCATCTTAATGGTCTCACACTCCATGGACCGCTTTTTAGTCACTAAGTCCTTCATGAACTTAGCGTATCCTGGCATTTTCTCCAAGGCCTCAACCAATGGAATATTTATGGTAAGACTCTTCATCAAATCAAAGAACTTTTTAAACTGGGTCTCTTGCTTCTGTTTTGCCAATCTCTGAGGATAGGGAGGAGGTGGCCTAGGCAATGGTGCCTTGGGGGCCACCGGTTTCGGCATGTCAATTATGTGCTCCCTAGACGGGTTCACATTTCTACCCAAATCTTCCCCATTGTCATGAATGTCAATTCTTACCTCACCTTCAATTGGCTCATCCATTACTTGTTCCACATCAACTGGTAACTCATCTTGGGGTACAACTTCATCATCGACAACAACCTTCTTTGGCCCCGAAGTACTTGCTTCACCACCTTTTCCACTCCGAGTAGTCACCGCCATGGCATGACCGGTGTTGTTATTGTTCCCACCCTTGGGGTTCACTACCGTATCACTCGGTAGTGCACCCTTCGGGCGTGTGTTTAAGGCATGTGAAATATGGCCCATTTGTAATTCGATATTTCGGATAGAAGTATTGCGAAAGGATATCTGGGCATCGGATTCTGCATTTCTCTCCATCATCTGTTTGAACATGTTTTATATCCGACCCATATACGAGCTTGAAGAACTTTGTCCATGATATTGATATGGAGGAGGGTTGATTGGTTGTTGGTACATCGGGGGCCTTTGAAAATCCGACCCCCGACTACCTTCGCCTCCCCAATTGTGGTTGTTATGTCTTTCATTCCAATTCTCCTCGTCGTTGTTCCCCCACTGTCGGTCATTATTGTTGTTCCATTGAAGATCATTGGTATTTCTCCAATTCCTAGCATTGTTATTGTTCCAATTTCGTGGCCTTTGATTCCCCCAGCTTTGAGTATTACCCTAATTTCTCCAACCTTGGTTGTTGCTTTGACTATTACCTTGCCCTTGGTAGTTGTTTTCATACATAACATCCTCATCTTGGTTATCATAATCTTTATCTTGGTCATGACCACTCGGCCCTTGATCACCACGATTTTACCTAAAATTCCCCCAGGGTCTCCTTTGGTTTCCTTGCATATGCACTCCTTCCATAGCATTCACTTGCTTCGGCCTTTGCAATTGTTGGAGTTGGGCTTTAGCAAGTTGGTTCATGGTTGTTGTGAGCTCGGCAATTGCTTGACCTTGTTCTTGGAGTTCCTTGTGGAGACTATTCACACCGGTTTCCCTTTGAGGCACATTTGCTCTACTTTGCCAAGCCAAAGATGTGTCGGCCATTTCATCAAGAATCTCGCATGCCTCCGGGTATGTCAACTTCATAAAATTACCACAGGCCAATTGGTTGACCACACATTGATTTACCGTGTTGATTCCCCGGTAGAAGGTTTGTTGTATCATAGCCTCGGTCATATCGTTATTCGGACACTCCTTGACCATGGTTCTATAGCGTTCCCATATTTCATGTAGTGGCTCGTTTGGATCTCGTTTGAATGCCAAAATCTCATATCGAAGGGCCGCCATTTGGCTTGGGGAAAAGAACTTTGCAATAAATTTATCCGCGAGCTCGTCCCAAGTGGATATAGAATGGTTTGGCAGACGCTCAAGCCAATCCAATACCTTTCCCCAAAGTGAGAACGGGAACAACCGTAACCGTAACCGTAATGCGTCCTCCGACACATTATTTTTCTTACTCCCCCAACAAGTATCAACAAAGCCTTTGAGATGCTTATAGGCATTCTGGTGCGCGGCTCCGGTGAAGTATCCTCTTTGCTCTAGGAGAGTGAGCATAACATTCGTGATTTGGAAGTTCCCCGCTCGAATCCTTGGCACTATGGCACTAGCGTACCCTTTGTTTGGAAGGACCCGAGGGGCAACTCTAGGAGCTGGAGGTGGGGGAGGGTCTGGGATATCATCCTGTATATTGGCCTGTCGGCCCCTTCTTTGTGGAGGAAGTTGATTAATTTCCTCTTCTTGGTTGTCGTAAACCTCCTCCCCCGGAATCACATTTCCTAGAGGATCAGCCATTGTACCTAAGTAAGCAAAACAAGGAAGTTAAAAATAGAAGGAAAGAAAAACACACTACGCTTCTAGTCACAAAGATAGTCACACTGTTAGACTCCTCGGCAACGGCGCCAAAAAGTGATCATGCCTCACCCACACTACTATATAAGTAGGAAGGCAAGGATCGTGTAGCTTTTACCCGAATGGTCGGGATCAAATCCACAGGGAGTCTATAATGGGGGTGAGTGTCTAAGTGATCTAAAAGGGTCGAGTGTTTCTAATTGCACTTCTAAACATTTGTTGGTATTGAACTATGCTAAGTGTACTCTATTGTTTGTAAGCTAATTAATGACTAAGTTATTTTTGTTGTTGTTTTATGATATTGATAAAGGAACTAGGGTCGTGACCTTTTCCTAGGTGGATACACAACGGGTTTCAATTCTAAGGTCGGGGAATTGGTTAGGGATACAGCTATAACCAATGCACGAAGGTGCACACTCTATACCTCTCAGTAGTTTGAGTTATCTTGCCCTAATTGCATCTCTCAAGGCCAATTGAGTGTCAATTAATCAAGCAATTAAGGCTTAGATAGGGTATTACTCTCTCGAGGTTTAACCCGTTAATTAGGGCTCAAGTAGGGTTTTACCATTTCTGGGTTTAACCCAATTGATTGGGACTACCAATCTCTTGATAATGCCCTAATTTCCTATTAGGCTAATTTCTAGACTCAAGTCTTCTTTCTCAAGAGAGACCCAAGTCATGAAAAGGCTAATTAGTGTTTGCAACCACTAATTATGGCAATAGAAACCCTAAATTAGCCTAAATAGCCAACGCCCATTAATTTCCCAACCTTAATTTCAAAAACTCATTACATACCCACACTAGGGTTGAGCCACAACCCTCGCTAATGGGTCTAGATACTCATAATCAAAGATGAAAACAATGATAGAAAAGAAGAAAAACCCATTAATTGATTCCTAACAATGAGATTGAAGTTTCAATGTTAAAATTACAAGAACAAAGCTAGAAAGACGAAAACCCTAAAATATTCATGTGCTCTCTATTTCAGAAATTACAAGATGTGTAAATAAATTACAACATAGTCTATTTATAGTCTGCTAATTTTTCGGACAAAAATTCCCCTACGGGGCCACCGCAGACCGCGAAAACACGACTGCGGTCCGTGAAAATAACTGGGTTGCTGAGCTGCTGGGTTTCTGATAAGGCTCGACCGCGGACCGCGAAATAAGGACCACGGACCACGGTGAGCTAGAAGCGAGCCACCGCTGACTGCGAAATGAGGACCACGGCCGCGATGGAAGTTTGCCTTGCCTGCAGCTTCTCTGGATCATGCCACCGCGGACCGCGAAATGAGGACCGGGCCGCGGTAGAAGCTTGCCTTGCCTGCAGCTTCTCTGGATCATGCCACCGCGGACCGCAAAATGAGGACCGCAACCGCGGTGGAATCTTGCCTTGCCTGCAGCTTCTCTGGATCATGCCACCGCGGACCGCGAAATGAGGACCGCGGCTGCGGTGGAAGCTTGCCTTGCCTGCAGCTTCTCTGGATCATGCCACCGCGGTCCGCAACAGCTGGACTGCGGCCGCGCTTTTGCTTGATCATTTTTGTTGTCTTTGATCCTTGTGCCGGATTCACTCCTGTTTTGAGCATATTTTAGACTGAGTGTCTTCATTTCTGGTTCAATCCTGCAACAAGCACAACGTATAAGCTTTCGGGGCCACTTTGTGTACAATATATCCAAAACTCATGTATAGAGGAACGGAAAACGAGGCAAAAATCGAAGTTATCAGATACCGGGACAAAGAGGAAAACCGCTCGACTACCCTTTAACCTACAACCCTAATGCTCAACCTCTACACCTTCCTATCAAGAGCTATGTTTTCAGAAATCTGGAGTTGCGCTATGTCTTGTCTGATCACCTCGCCCTAATACTTCTTAGGCCGCCCTCTACCTCTTCTCGTACCTGCCAAAGCCAACTGCTCACACCTCCTAACCGAGGCATCTAGGCTTCTCCTCTGCACGTGTCTGAACCATCTAAGCCGCGCTTCCCCCATATTGTCATCCACCAGAGCCACGCCCACACTCTCCCAAATATCTTCATTCCTAATCTTATCCAGCTTAGTGTGCCCACACATCCATCTGAACATCCTTATTTCTGCTACTTTCATCTTCTGGATATGTGAATTCTTGACTGGCCAGCATAAACACAAACATAAACATACTAAAAATTATTTTCACATAAATTTAAAAGGATATTCCTTAGTTTCGGAAGGAGAAAGTTGAATTCAGGTATAAGAATATACTTAGAAGCACATTGACCAGTATCATAATTTTTGCATGTATGACGTTATTGTCAAAACTTATATATGCTATCTGTGTGCTATTACATAAGCTATTCAATATATTTAAGTTTTTCATAGCATGACAGGCATATTTTTCTTCAAAATCAACCTATATACAATGGAAGATCAACTTAGTCTATTATATATATGGTGACACTAACATACGTAAGAAATAATAAACTTGACAACAAACATGTATGATAGAAGGTCCTTTGGTATTAAAATATTTAAGTATTCTTCTTAGTAGTAATTATTAGTATCATTTTCTGCTGAGTCAAAAACAGGGAAACATTTTGTTTTTACTTTAACATTTGCAATCAATATTTTATTTAGTTGATCAACATATTCATTTTTGCTAGCTAAGATATTTTTTAATTCTATGATGCGATTTGCACAAATTGCGTTTTAATCTAATGATAGAAATATTTTTCTGATTAATGCACTACTATTACTATTGGAATTGATAACTAAGTGTTCAGGAAGAACTAAATCATATTTTATTGGATGATCTTATTCGTTTCCGACACGAAGCAAGACGATACTGAATACTGGATCTGTTCATTTACTAAATAATCTAAACTAAAATAATTGAAATTGTCAGTTGAATCTTTTTTATTTGAGGTCAGAAGTATAACTTTGGCAAGCTAGCTTATACAGTCTCTGTTTTTGCCGATTTTAGAACTACTGATAGTACTTGACAGAATTTACCTCCCAGACTATTAATTTTTTACTAAATAGTTCAGTAATATCCAATATATCTCTAGAACTCTGTTTAATACTTAGCCATAAGTGTTTCATCCCTTATTATCAATTTTGCTTTCCTTATAAATTTAGCATCATTGCTCTGCTTTGATATATGTGTGATGGTTATTTAAGTTGTTTGAAGAGCTATATAAAATATAAAGTGGGTGGCCTCACAATAAAATTATTGTTGGTACACCACTTGCTATTATTGCTAACAGTGGCATGCATCTTGATATGATATTTGCAAGTAATGCATGACATAGAAATATTATTTCGATTTTGCGGGAGGCATCTACAAAGAATAATCCCGTTGTAGCAGAGTCGACTCTTTATAATATAGTCTTGAAAGCTTGTTCTTTTTTGGATTTAGCTTTGATTGTGCTTCCTCACACACTTGTATAACATTTTGATTCTTAATAATATATTAACCTTTTTACTTTTATTCTACTTGAATAAGAATTTTATTCATATGATGAATTTAAAAAATAATTGAATTGGATTCCTTTGTTAAATAATTAATTAAAATATTTAATTATTTAATTTTAACATTAAAATAATTTATTCTATGTTGATTCAGATCTTAATATTAGTTCATCTCTTGTTTTGAATATTTAATCTTAATTATAATTTTATTCACCATAAATTTTATTTTCAAATAGAAAGATTGATATGACATTTCACTTTTAGATCTTTATGTCCGTAGAACATTAGTGGTATTGACTCTTACCAACCATTTTTTTCTCTTTCTCACACATTTATATTCTTAATATTTTCTTAGTTGTTGTTTAATAATTGAGTATTTTCAATATTACACAAAAAGTTGATAAAAAAATATTGTTTGAGTAGGAAAATAGTTCAAATATAATATAAAAATATATTATTGTGGGGGTATTTTTTGTCTCAATTTTAACTCTTTATGCAGTCCATTTGATATTACTTCTAATTTTTTTGGTATTGGATATTATGGAGTGGTAGCCAGTATAGAGGATTCTGATGAAATTGATTTTATTAAACTTTCTTAAATATTTTTAATAAGAATTTAATAGAATTTTTTTATTAATTTTAATATATTAAATATTAAAAATTAGCATAGAAGGTAGTTTAGCCCAAAAAATAAGTTATTACGGTTATGCCCTTTCCCTATGAGTTCTTTTGTTTAATGTTTTAGGGCTATTTTGGTATATTAATATTGTATTTATGTTTTTATAATAATATAGGCTCTCCTTTCTCTAAATGAATTTGGACAATATAATACACTGTCAAATTAAAATAGTAGTAAAACATTATAATATGTTTTCAAATTAAATTAGTAATAGGAATTTTTAAGAAGTATATCCTAAAAGTAATAGGATTACATGACTAAAGATATTTACTTGTTCAATTTTATATGCATTAGACAGCCGGAAAGTAATTATACTAATAGGATTCCTAAAGGAAATCATGTAGGATTCCTAACGTGTAGTATTATGTGCTAAAACTAATAGGATTTAAAGGCTAATATCTAGAATTTCGGTTATATACTTTATTATGAGTTATTATGCTTAATACTATAAGGTTATTTTTGTAAACCGATATTGTGTTCATGATTTTATAATAATATAAAATATAGTTAAATGCATGTGTGTTAACCGAAAAAAGATGAAATTCTTTGATATTTCTCCTGACATTGATAAATGATTGGTGAGACTTTGAATATTTAGATTCTCCTTGGATCGTAGGAGAAAAGTTAGATAACGATATGAAGAAAAGGTATATTTTGTATGTATGTAATAAAGCAAGAATCTTAAGAGAATGTTTGTTTTTCTATAAATGAGTTTCTGATCCCTCTCTATAGTTACATATCTTTCTATTTATGAAGGCACATGGGCTACAAAAACCCTAACAGTACAGGTGGGAGGAATATCCCCTAGAATATTCCCTATAATGTCTGTCACACCTCCCTATTTATACGCCCCAAAGGGGTATGGGAGTTCTTCCACTTAAAGTGACATTATTCGAAATGGGATTATTTTATTTTTATTAGAGTCGCCACTTGG
>ML384876.1:10250-29606 GCA_005239525.1 Nicotiana knightiana
AACCGGGGGGGCCCCCCCCCCCCCCCCCCTCCAATTGAAGAATACAAATAGCGGTCCCCTCTATTGTTGACGAAAAAAGCTCTCAAGTGGAGCCCACCGGTCTCACAAAAAGTATAGATTCTCGGTCCCACGTCTTAGATAAGGCGTTATCTCGTAATGGGTTGCTTGTTTCGGCTCCAAATCACCAAATCTTCAACTTTTCAAAAACTTTAAATCGATGTATTCCGACTTAGTTTTTGTTAAAACTCATATAAAAAATGCATATTAGTTATTTTAATGTGCTCTATGTTATTTTGTGATTTAACTAATTAGTTACTTTTTATCCGGACTTTAGTATTAGTGTGCTAAACAAATTAGTAAACTAGAGAAATTGTTATTAGTTTTTAAAAAAATGTTAATTAGTTACTTTTTACTGTGGTATATATATTTTCGTGATTGTTTTGTGATTAAATTTATTTGTTATTTTTATTTGGTTTAAGATTATTTATTTTCTAAAAGACTAGTAAAATAGATAAATTGTTACTTTAATTCCCTGTTGTGATATTTTGTTGCCTAATGTAATGCTCATATTTGTAATGTAGTGCTCTTTTAGCATAGTAAAATGTAATGCCCTTTAGCGTAGTATCCTTGTAGTTATTGAAATTAATCATTTAAGTATCTCTTATACCCAAAAATACGTCAAAATAGCTGATAGTTCAAACACAAATCCTCTCTAGTTATAGTCAATAAACGTAAGAAAATAACATGAGAAAATAACAATATTTGTAAAATTGAGTATTGTGATATGAATATTTAATAATTAAATCTTGTATAATTATGAAAATTAATTATTTAATTCTATTATAGTAAAAAATAAGTGAGTAACAAACAAACATATATAATAATAAAGCTAACATATAAAATAATAAACTAATATATACAATAATAAACTAATATATAAAATAATAAACTAACATATAGAATAACAGACATGTTGAGTAATAAATCGGGGAAATTTTCTCATCATAAACACAAAAATTCAGGATACCTTGGTGCTATTGGGCCTCAAATATCGAGTCCATAACCAAAATATGAATATTTAATAATTAAATCTTGTATAGTTATAAAAATTAATTATTTAATTTTATTATAGTAAAAAACAGATGGATAACAAACAAATATATAAAATAATAAAACTAACATATTAAAGTAACATATGAAATATAAAATTATAATATTGAAAATGTATCAACCTAATTAACAATATATATCACGACCCAAATCGGTGGGCCGCGACGGATGCCCCAGTCCTGCCTATCGAACATCCTTAAGCATGCGTCTAAGATATAAATATGAATGACATATGTGAGGGAAACCTATCCAAAAGACATATGTACATATACATGCGGAATACAGTTGGCGAGCCGGCAAGGCTGCTATAGACAACAATATACCCAAAACCGGAAGCCGACAAGGCCACATACTATCCAACTATACATAACTATCTACAGACCTCTAATAGAAATACAACTGTATGAAGACGTAACTAAGCCACATCATACCCATATATATATACACAAGCATATCGTACCAAAATCAAAAGCAGCTCTGGATCAAGTGGGGCACGCCAACTCTCCCTGATCAAGGATCCTAAGAAGGGGGACCGTCGACTTGCCTACCTGCGGGCATGAAACGCAGGCTCCGAGAAATAGGGCGTCAGTATGAATAATGTTCTGAGTATGTAAAGCATGAAAATCAGTACATAAAAGACATAGATGAAACACGGAATAAAGGAATCCATATGTAAGTCTGAATAACTTTGTAAATTCTGAAACATTTATAATGCCATGAACTTGCATATAAATGTCGTGTCATGCATAGGTACAAGTGTACATAATATCATCAAGCCTCTGAGACATCCCATCATATTGTCTCGACCACTGTGGGAAACGTCATCAACATATACCAACTGATCAGGTGGTGGTGGATATATAACGCCGTACCTTTTTCTCATATCCCACATCCCATATCCATATAATATACATATATACGTGTATATAACACCATCTAGTCATGGGTCAATGTACATATATAAATGCATGAAATGCATAAGAAATACGTTGATAAAATTTTATCGGAATGCCATAAAAATATATACCTTTCGGCTAAACTTTATCACACACGTATTTTTCTGAGACCCATGAACAGAAGATATAATAATAATTCATATGGGGAATCAAGAATACAAAGACCCCTTGTATTTCTATGAATAAAGCTATTTATGAAAAATGTGTGTTTGCTCGTTTCTTCTGTATAACTTAGATCATGTCAAAAAGAAAGAAGGGATGGCCTTAACATACCTGAAGTAGGAAAAAATCCGTATGGTATTCTTGAAAAAGATTGCACTGTATTCCTTTAGAACCATAAAATTTTACGTTGTTACGGTTCTAACAATTCTCGCTGGAATTGTTTGGTTGCAAGAATTTTCGTTGGAAGCTTTGTTGGATTGAACCTTAGCGTCTGTTTTAGAATTTTAGACTTTGGAGGAAAGATATCTGATTCTTACTTTCTCATTCTATGTCCAAAATGAGACCAACTTTGTAAAACCAAACTTTGTATGGACTCTTATGTATTACACGTTAAAGTCCTATTCACCTTAGATAGCCACCTAAGCTCATATGACTACTTAATCATATGTATTAATAGTGGTTTACTGCCAGTGGGGGTGGGAGTGAGAAATTTTAAATTTTTATTCACTTATTAGGTGATTAGGTAATGTCTCGTTATTCGATAATTAATCAATTACCCGCATAATTAAGAATTATCTTAAATTATCTAAAATACTACTCATTTTTAATATACTTTATACATTATACTATCGCGGTCATATAGTACCTTGTATAGTACTTGTCCATAAATATCGGGTATTATAGTTCTGATCGTATTTTATCCCAAATTGACAACCTTCAACGAAACTCTTTTTTCTTTTAGTTCGTGTACCCTTTACCCTTCATGACACTTACTTATCGCTTGTTATAAATAACATAAATACATTAACTTTAAGATAATCCCATCCCCAAGTCTACGTCGATTAACTGAAGGTGAAACTTTGACGTACGAAAACGCGAGATGTAACAATATCGTAAAAATATCGAATAGAATTTAATATTAAAGGTATTGCAATATATTTAAGCAATGAAAAAGAAAAATAATGTAATTAATATTGTTCAATTTACATTATTCGTCATGAAGGTTCCGCCTTTGCATCCCGAACCTGCCTCACTAGAGCTACTGTTGCTAGAGGTCGAGCATATGTCTTCCTACATATGGGAAGGACAGTTATTGGCCCAGACGTTCCGCTCCATAAGAGTAGTTGATATGTGGGACTTTCTTAGGGCCCACCATATCCATCCTGTATTAGTTAGACGCCTCCAGGATACGGATTTTTATAGGATTGTTGAGATCGACCGTTTGCAGTTGAATTGGTCGTTGATCATGGCTTTGACAAAGCAGTGACAACCAAAGACGCACACATTCCATTTGCCCATTGGCGAGGCCATTATCACGCTTCAGGACGTGGAAGTCCTGTATGGGCTGCCGGTTGATGGACATCTTGTTGCTTTGTCGCATGCCATCAGAGAGTATACAGGTTTGCAGTACCTGGAGATGTTACAGCGGCACACCAGTTTCCAGCCAGCGGATGAGGCTACATTGATTGGGGCTAGTCGTCTACAGTTGATGCCCGTCCGACTGCATTTGGAGGGATGCATGTTGACATCACAGATGATAATCGGAGCTTTATACTAACCGGTACACGAGGTTGTTGTTGCTGCTGCTTATGTTTGGAGGGGTTTTGTTCTCAAACACTTCGGGAAACCTAGTCAACTTGAGATTTTTTCATCATCTTGAGCGGCTAGATGATTTACATGATTACAGTTGGGCTGTTGCTATTCTTGGTTACTTGTACAGGCAGATGTGTCGGGTAAGCATGGGCACCCAGCGAAACGTTGCCGGATTTTTGCCGTTGCTGCAGGTGAAAACATAGTTGAATACTCTCTTCATTATAATATACCTAGTAAAAATATACCTTAAATTTGATGTTCACATTGTATATTAGGTTTGGTCCTGAGAGCGGTTCCTATAATTGCAACAACCTCTACCACCCTTCGCTCCGGATGCACCACCTCCATTTCTCCCTTTAGCTCGGAGGTGGGTTGATAGGCGAGTATATGGACGGGAGTACGAGGCTCGATATAATCTCCCCTATTGTAGGGATTTGTTGGATTTTCTAGAGGGAGCACAGGTAAATGTATACTTAAGTTTACTTGGCCTGGATTTATATGTGTTGGGTATACTCACGGTTCATGTTTTTACTTAATAGTTCATTTGGAGGCCATACATCGATGAGCTAATAGCTGTTTTGCCCGATTATTGCTCGATCGGGCAAATTATGTGGAGCTCTTCTGTCCCATTGATGTGTCTCGATATTGTCGAGCATAGTTCCACCGAGCGAGTCCTTCTCCAGTTTGGTCGACCGCAGCTTGTACCTCCAACGCCTGCTTGGCATATGACACATACTAGCGGGATGATCGTTCCAGGGTGGACCAGACATATGTGGCATGGCTAGAGGCGTAGATCGATACTTGGGACCAACGACATGACCTAATTATGCCCCCTCCCATCCACCTGATCGGACGGGTGATGAGCATGACTATATGGGCTGGTATCGCAGCGTTACCCGACTTTTCATCGGGAATCCCGTTCATCGCGCCAGCGGTCGGTACGTTCCATATGCCGGAAGGCACGAGGCACTCGTATGTTATTTGGTATACTTACTTATAACGTTAACCTAGCGTTCCGTAATTAATATTTTTACATGTTGTGCAGGCTATTGGCCTACATCTGTTCTACCAGTTGGGACTCCAGGTGAAGCAGCATACCGGCGAGGGAGCAACCACTTTGCACGAGTATGGACGACAGGTTATAGATATGGCTTATGTGGCGCCATAGCAGTACCATTGTGGGCCAGCAGTGGGGCCGGAACATGGTCGACGTGGCAGCCATGCCTAGAGATGTAGGGGTGTCCCACGAAATCGTGGGGGTCGGTGAGGAGGTGGTCCCCAACAAAGGGGCGTTGAAGCACATGTTGAGGATGTTGGAGTTGATCAGTCGGGTGACCACTATGAGCCAGACCATGCTCCTAGTGATACGCCGTCATTCAACCTTCAGCTTACTCTAGGGACTTCGCAGGTGACCCGTCAGCTCCATTGTTGATCGCGGGCACGTCCATTACGCGACATGAGTGGGATCAGTATTTTCCTAGTCCTCCATAGCCATCGACGGTTGCTGATGATCATCCGACACGAGATATGGATAGTGGGCGTCGACTGAGTTATGGTTCATCATCGAGGGATGCTGAGGATCTTTCACAGACTCATGTTTGCTTGTATTACTGTTATGTATATCAGTTTTTATCTCATTGATTAGTCATAAATATCTAAAGCCTTTTTTTAAGGCATCATCATCGCCCGTCATAGAGGCCACTTTGTGTGATATTGACATGGATGAGACGGATGATTATATTCAGGAGCCCGACGAGACCATGGTAAGACAATTTAAATTTTTGTGACTTAAAACGTACATTACTAATATATATTTCATATACTAAAATATCTTATTATTTTGTAGGTTACTGCTGGACCGACGACCCCTTCTACCGAGCCAGCCAGCCCTACTGACGATCATGCTGCAACGCATCTTCCGATAAAGAGGCGATGTGATGAGGATGATCCTGATAGTCGGGCGGGATGGGTTGCGCCTCACACCAACGATCACTTAAAGCATATTGGATGTGGGACACATTGACTTTTTAAAAATTTTATGTACATATAACATACAGTAAATAATAGCAACACTCTTTATTGTTTATATTATATGCGCATTATGTTTTTATTTCTCGGGTTCTTCGTTATTTTAATACTACAACACAAACACAAACATAGCAACTGAACATAATTTAAATTCAGTACAACTAATGAAAATACATGACATGGAAAACATAAAGATAAAATACTACACTCAGCATATACGTGTGTTTGTTTAGTCACTAACGCCCATTATTCTCTTCTTCAACCACTTAAATCTCTCTTCCAACCTATTTTTTTCTTCTTCCGCCTCTTTTAGTTTCTCCTGAACTGCCGCAATTTGTCGTTGCATTATAAAGATCTGGAGTTCGTATTCACCGGTCATATTTCAAACATGATTTGTAGTATTCCTAGTTAATGAGTTCATCATACTATTCTTTAAATCTACATTGATTTCCGTCCTACCAATAGGGGATTATAACACAACACTATTAGTTAACATTTTATATAAAAAAATATTAACAAATATTTTTTTCAAAATAATAACTTACAAATTGTTGACATATCCAGTGTCTGCGCCCAACATTACTATATGACCAACATGGCTTCAAAATCGCACGTTTGCCACAATAACATCTTAGTACGTCATTGCGTCTAGACATTTCTGAATGCAAGCAAAATGAAAAAATTATGAAAAGTTTTTTCTATTTGTTTTGGTTAAGCGCAGTTAATAACTAAAATGCTCTAGTTATTTATAGGTAAGATAAAACACATAACGTGGTATTTCACCGCGCTATGTTTCACTTGATAATAATTCTTTAGGGTACAATACAACTTTTCTAGAAGATAGCTTTTGCAGAACATCAGCTTTTTCAGGTCAACAAGACAAGACACATAACGTGGTATTTCACCACGCTATACTTCACGTGATAAAGATTCTTTGGGGTACAATACAACTTTTCCAGAAGATAACTTTTGCAGAATAGAAGCTTTTTCATGTCGACAAGACAATACACGTAACATGGTATTTCATCGCGCTATGTTTCGCATGATAATGATTCTTTCGGGTATAAGATATCTGCTTAAACTGAACCAATTCATCCGTATTTCAAAGACCTTTTGAATAAACATTAGAACATCCATTTAAAAAATTCCACTAACATTTAACAAGTGGTTCAAAAAGAGAAAAAAAAGGGTGAAGGTAGTGCAACAGATCCTCATAGAACACATCTTAACTCTATCGATCCCTACCTTGAAAAAAATATGTTAGGTTGGTACACTGACTTGGTTGATGACAAGTGGTATATTATTTTGCGTCTCTTAGAAAATAGCCTATTAATATACACACTGATCTCAAAGTTGTAGGGCACAATATTGATGGCGAAGCACATTCTATAAAACCTGAAGGTATGCAAATTTGGGGCGAAAAACTACAAAGGGTTCCCCTTTACTCAAAACGATGTAATTACAAAGTACTATGTCGCTGGCATGGGCTTGTTGTGCCATAAGCAGTGTCTGCAACCTTCCAAACAAACACACATAAAGATGAACTAGAAGTGAGTCAATATTTGATGAAGGAGATTCTAGATATGGAAAAGGCAGTAGTTGTTCATCATGCAATGGATGATCTTAACTTCTTGGGAGGAACGGAGGATCAGTACTGGATTTGTTAGAAACTGATAAATTGCATAGAGACGATGATTATTCTGTTTTTCCAACAGTTGTCGAGTGGGAGGGACTACCTAAGTTTCTACCACAGACCTAAGAAAGTGGTATTTGATGATAGCGATGAAATACGATAAATGTGTGTCAATCGGGGCCTAGATTACGATGCCCTCGGTCCTGAAGGGTGCGTACACGATCATTGATGAAGAAGATGAAGACAGTGGCATTGAAATTGTGTTAGACAACGACGATAATGGTATATAATTGTTTTTTTTAAATGGGGTTTATGTTAAATTGTTGTGCTGAAGTATTAATGCTAAATCTCAATAAGACTTAACAACAATAGAAACATAATTTTATTTTATACATTCTGCAAGATAAACAAGTACATACACTTATTGCAACAAATTACTAAAACAAAACACTACATGTATCCTTGATAATTGGGCACATTGGATGAACTTCCACCAGGAGCTGAATTAGCATCGCCACCCAAACCAGCTGAAGGACATTTACATCTGTCGTGTCTTGTTTGCGAGCATATGCCACATTTACGCGTATAAACGGTATCACAAGCATCCATTTGGTTTCGTATATGCGTTCTTTTTTGCACTTGTGTAAAAGTATATACTCCTTGTTACATACCATTTTAAATGGTTCCGGCGGCCAATAATGCTCAATACCCACTGGTTGCAACTGCCCACTATAGGTGTTTAAGTATGCAACAACACTATATTCTTTAACAATGTAGTTGGTTGCCGCGAAACCTGTATGTTGAAAGCACTTAATGGAATGTGAGCACGACATGTGGTAAATGGACTATTTCCCACAAGAGCATAACCTTCTGGATTTACGACGTGTGTATTATTCCCTCGATTTTGATGGATAGCGGTGCGAACTTCAAAAATATTTCGCTCGTTGCAATACTGCAAAATATGAATGCCAATGTGCTCGCCACCTGTATTTCTCAAATATTTTCATTGGTATTGGCATAAATTCAACACCCCTTTCCATCAATGATGATGCACCTTTAGCCCTTTCAACAAACCTCTCTGACATCTACTTGAATGACATCCACACCATGGCAGTGACAGGCAATCCACGTGCAGACTTCAATAACCCGTTGAAAGATTCTAACACATTTGTAGTCAGAATTTCCCATATCCACCATCCGCATGCAAAGTCCACTTGTCAAGCTCATGTCGCATCAACCAACGATAGGATCTTTCGTCTTCCTGCCTGATAGATTCTATGTGCCTCCTGAATTTACATTCTTGGTGATCTGTTGCAGCCATCCACATTAAATCATGCAAATCCTTGTTAGGATATGCCTTATGGAAATTGACCTTCAGGTGCCTCACATAGTAACGGCGGTAGGCATATGGTTCTTTCCATGCACGCAACTTCTGTACAAAACTTAAAATATCACTATGCCGATAAGATATTAGACAAATACCTGAACACTGTCTGACAACGTGCTTCTTCAAGTGGTTCAAAAATAGTGTCTAACATCTTTTTGTCTTTCATTGGCACAAATAGCAAAAGCTAGGGGAAATATACTTCCATTAGCATCTACTGCAACAACGATCAACAACTTAAATATCATACTTTCCATAGACATGAGTGTCGTCTATGGATATTATCGGGCGACAATGCACAAAACCATCAATTGTTGGCTTAAATAATGAGAACACATATTTGAATATATGTTCTGGTATTCCCGGACTTCGATCAAGCTTCCATTCAACAATAGTCCCGGGGTTAAAGTGTTGCAATGCGTCCATGTACCTGGTAGAGATGCAAAGGACTTATCCCAGGTACCATAAACAATTTCAGACGCACGTTTGCGCCCGAGAAATGCCTTTCTTTTTGTAATGGTACACCCATATTCTTGGTGTACATATGTTATACATTCTTTGATCTTGTACCTTATGGATGCTTTAATTTGTGGAATCAAGACAAGAGAAATCAAGTCAACATTCAAGTTAAAATGATTCCTACTGAATGTGTCCGTTTCATAATTGTGGGTGCCAATGTATTTAACCACAACTCACATATTTGTTTTCTTCTTCCTCGCACGCAACATCCAATTACAACCCGTAAACCATCTACAGAAGACTACCTTGTATACATCCGGAGATGACTCTGATACCGTGAACTCACGACACTCTTTTACATTGCACATTCGCACCGCCTTACTTAGGTGCGCTTTATCGGGAAAACACATTCCCTTTGACAACATTGTTGCTCTAGATTCATCCCATATTGATGTCCTAATTTCGTCAATATCCCCTATGAGGGCATCCATATCCAGCATACGTGGCAATAATCAAGGTAGGGAATCTCCCTTGAATGAACGACACGTGAGACTCTTACACTCTTGGTCTAACGGGAGGTGGAGCATGCTCCCTCGTCAAATCAGGTTCAACATTCTCTTCCTCTTCATCATCACCCTCATCAGAGAAGGGTGTGTCATCTCCAGACTCATCGACATTGTTGTCATAATCACTATTCTATTCCTGACTCTGCGCATCTGCTAGATACCGATTAAATATGTCATATTCGGGCAATTGAGTAAGGACAAGACATTAAAGTTGCTCGTTTTCACTGCACAACCAACAAAATAATGAGTTATTCAAATTGATCCAAACTTTACATATAACTTTATCACTTCACTTACAAATCATAATGTGTTGACATCCCATTATGGACATTATCCTGTTGATGATGACTCCCAGATGGACCGCCATGATCTAACACACCAGACTAGCCATATTCCAACTGGGCATTGGTTCATAACTTGTAAAATTCATATATGGCTGATATTCCCTATGAAATATATCAGTGTTAATACAAATTCAATACATCAAAACTAAACATCGTAAAACAAAAAAAAGTTAAAGTTTACCACTCGTCTTGTGAATTATGTACCAGGAGAGAAATTATTTCCTCGCTCCTCATTCACCCGTGGAGATAAGTTTAGATCAGGCCAAACTCTTTCGGTAGGAACCTATTATGCTAAAATTGATCCAAAAATAACCACCCGATGACTGAGAGATATCCCTACTTTGTGCAACCTCATTATTGCGATCCTCTTCAGCGTTGACGTACATTTCCAACATTTTTATCACAAAAAATTCCCGGTATTCATCCGGAGTCCTCAAAAAATCTCTTAGAGTTTCATCGTCTTTGATGTTAAACTCAACATAACAAGCAACTCCTTTGCGGAGTGACAAAATACGAATATCTTCCGGTTACTTTAATATTCACCAAACGTTTGCTCACATTTATCTTTTTGGTATCGTACTTCGCTGTAGGTGACAACTTAACATGACACTGTGGAAATAAATGATAGCTTACAAAGTTATTCGCCACCACAACCTCACCCCCTAATATAATGAAATTCTAATTTTTCGCTCTTTAGACATTATGAGAAAATGCAAAACGACTTAACAAAGAAGTATTTCAGAAGACTTGAGAGTATTTATGAATGTATATTTACAAAATCTTTAACCTCTTTGAATAAGGCAAAAATCAGTCCGGGGTACAATTATTTGAGGTATATCGCCTTAAATATGGTACTATACCCAGTTGAGTTACTGTTATGTCAGTTAAGCTCAGAAGAATTATTGGTGGGCCCACATAATATATAGAACGCCTTTCAAAAGAGCTTTATATATATCGCCTTTTAAAAGTGCGCTATACTTAACTGAGCAAATAGCCATTAAAATATAGCCGTTATATATAAAATAGCTACCAGTTTTCCCCCACACATTTTGGTTCTTTGAGTTCAAAAGAAGCACATTTTGATTCGGGATTAAAAAACAAGGGTGGAAAAGAAAACTACCAAAAAAGAAAAAAGAAAAAAGAAAAAGGAAAAAGGAAAAAGGAGACGAAAAACCAGGAGAATAGAGAGAAGAGAAAGATAAAAGAGCTGGAAAATCCAAGCTCATATTGGTTCCAAAGGCGAGGAGGACAACTGATACGGATCGAGAAATCCAAAATAGGTAAAGCTGAAAAGAGCAATTCGAACCATAAAAATAGCAGCGACGAAAATGGAAGAATCAACGGCTAAAGTAGAGAGATCAATAGCCGCGCCGATGATATTCCTTATTGTCGTAGCTTTGCAATTCCTTTCCCGCTATTTCGAAATCAATAAAAAGGTTATTCTTCTCTTTATTTTTCATGTTCTTTATATCACAATTTTCCTTTTAAATTTTCTATTTAACAATTTTCGGTTTAAGTTATTTCACAATGACTCGATAATGAATATCATTTTTTTTTTTAAATTTTAATTTTGATACGGTGAAATAATAGCTTTTAAGTTTTTGCTTTTGAGAGATATTAAACATCTGTCGATATGTTAATGATTGATTCGTTCAATGTGGAGGCTTGAGTCAATTCGATTTTGTTTGTTCTATAAGTATCATAGATATCTTAATATTTGTTAAATTATGGCTTGATCTACAATTGATGTTGTTCTATGATATGAACTGTTAAACTTTTTTCAGAAAGGTTCCACAAGCTCCGAGGATATGCAGTTGCGTGCAGAAATTAAGCAGCTGCTAAAGGAGGCAAGTGCCTTGTCACAGTAAGTGATATCTTGTTTAGTAATCAGACTTCACATCTAATCTTTTTCTTTCTTTTTAATAACATTATTGTCAGGCCAGCTAAATCAAGGGTACCTGCTACTCCCACCAGTATAGGTACCTAAATCAACGGTTAAACAGATGAAAATAAATCACAGAGAGATTTTTGTCTTTGGGGCCTATGTAGTTCTAATCATATGAATTACTACTAGTATCTTTTCTTTGTACGTCAGAGCTTTTCCTAAGCTAGATTTCATTTTGATTTTTCTTTGCCGTGAATTTTCAAAGATTTTCTTTTATGTTGAGTTACTGTAGTTATACTTGATTGATATGTGGGTTGATAGTTAGTAATAGATAATGAAACCAGAAAGTGGAGTTTTCAGAAGGCACATGATAATTTTCTCTTTTCATATGGTAAATAAAACTGATCATGTCATTAGGGAGGTTCTATGATATCGAAAAATTGATTGTGCCTTCTGATATATTTCAGGCCGTCAACATTTGCACAAGCTGCAAAACTGAGAAGGTTAGCTACAGCCAAGGAGAAGGAACTTGCCAAAAGTATGGCTTATATTCTATCTTCTTTAGAACAGAAACTAGTACTTTGCTCATAATCCATACCTAGAATGACAAACACTACATGGCTGTGCTGCCCTGACAATTTCTTCACCCACTTAATGAAGTGATTCGTCTTCCATGAATTTTATGCCCTAATTTAGCAGATTGTGCCTAGATTTATGCTGCCTCTAGTAGACAAAAGAACAGTCATCATATCCCACCAAATTACATTTGTGATGGAAAAGATTACTTTAAAAGAATTGAAGATCCTCATTATCAATAGCATTACAAAGCAAAGAACGAGCATTCTGCAATGAGTTCCAAATAAATGTAAATCTTGTCCATTGTACTCAGCCTACCATGGATATGAAACCACGAGATAAAGGAATACTTGGAAGCACTTCAGATTATGCCAGTACTATTAGCTGATCTTTTCAAATTTTCTATAGTAATTTGACTTGTTAAAAGCCTAGATTGAGTTGAATGCAAGAGCGTTTCAAATGTAGAGGACAAGGTGCAGCATACTAACTCTTTCAGCTCAACATGAAATTTATCAATAAATTTTGCACATTTATCATTCTCTGATGCAGATCAAGCAATTCGCAGCAAAGAGACGAAATTGTCATATGATACATACACAAAAGGCCTAACTATTTTGCAGGTATGCATGGGTTAAGTGGTTTACAAGCTTCATTTAAGTTGTAATAAGCTTATTCACCTGCTAATCACACAGGTCTTGACGTACTTGTTGCTGGTTATCTGGTTTTGGCGTATTCCTGTGGCTTCAATATCTAAGCAGCTCGTACAGCCTTTTGGTAATGATGTTAATTTGTAGATTTTTGAGCTGTAGTCATATCTGTATGACATTTCATGAATATGATGCATGCTTATAATGTACACATTTGCCAATTTGCTTTGCTGTGTCTTTCATTGCGGTTTATGGACTAATGTACATTTGATTGCTTTCGCCGGCTTTTAGGGATATCCTTGTTTATATTTCCATCGAGCAATCTACCAGTGACATACTGATCTGCTGTTCTTCCACTTTTGCAGGCAAGATGTTGTCTTGGCGAGCTGGAGGTCCTACCAATGAAAATGTTATGGTAATGATTAGTCGCGAATATTTCTTTAATTTCGATTTGTTTCTGTTTGGGGAAATAATGACTGAACGAATCAGCCCTGTGAGAGTAGGTCTTACGGAATGAGCCTCTGCTTGAATCCCACACGTTACCTATTTATTAAAACAACAACAACAACAACAAACCCGGTGTATTCCCATAAATGGGATTTGAGGAGGGTAGTATGTACGCAGACCTTATCCCTACCTTATAGAGATAGAGAGGCTGTTTCCGATAGACCCTTTGCTCAAGGAAACCTTACCTATTTATTAACTTAATAGTTAATAGAAAAAAGAGTAAAAGAAAAGGGTTTAAAATATTTACTCACTAGGTATCGTTATATTTTCCTGGGGCTTTCAGAGAAGCACCTAAGAATTTAGGAAACTCTTTCCCTGCAGTTTTCCTCATTCCTCACTTCCCATGGAAAGCTAACATTTGTCAACATTCTTCAAGCATATTGTTGTGATCATATAGTGTCCAATCCATCCAACCCATACATAACATATGATTAATAGGATATACAGTCCTTCTCTTTTCCTATTTTATACTGAGTTTTTGAAGAGAATTTCCTTGTTGGATCTTATTGTAGCTTTGGTTCATTATATTGGGCCAAGTCTGACGTGTGCGTAAAAGGCATCACTTGTAACATATCACCCAATCACCCAAAAAAAAAAACAAAAAACAAAGCTGCTTGTGTTTTGGCTGAATGACATTTTGAACTGTTTGTTTATTGCAATTGCAGGTGGGGATTATTCCATGGTTGATATTGTCTACGAGAGTCAGCAAATCTATCTGCCGAAGAATATTCAACTAGGAGGAGAAAGTATAAGTGACATTAGTGTGCACTGACCCCTTTTTGTTTCCTTTCTTTTTGATATCTATTTCACTGTATTGTCAATTCATTAGGATTTGTACATTGAATGTGCTACACCTCTGTAAGGAGTACACTTTTTCTTTTTCTGGAAGTAACAGATGCGATGAGTAGAAGTCGTGTTAGAAAGGAGTACATCTATACGGCTTCTTTTGGTTTTGAAAAGCAAATGCAGTTTTTGGTTATTGGATTCTTTAGGGATAAGTTTGTAATATTTAGAGTTTGTGCAGTGGATCCGCTTTTGAAGTTGAAATATAATTATATTGTGTACATTTGGTATACAAAAGAGGATTCTTGTGGTCACAGCGCTAGCCATAATTTGCACGATCACGTCAGCCTTGTTGTTGATGCTGCTTAGGGTTGAGCTACATTGGCTTGATTCAGCTACAACAGTCTCAAATTGGTTGTAAACTTCGTCCTTTCCTGCAAAAAGAAGTCTAATCCACAGTCAGGATTTAGTGTGTATATGATAGTTGCTTCATTGTGTGGTTAATGCGATGTACGTATTGCCACTGACTTCTTTTGTTTGGGGCAATGCTTGTAAGATCGATGCATAACCCACTTTTTGTTTTTAAGTGATTTGAATATTTGAATTTTTTTACCTTATCAATAGTTTTCTCCAGCTCTCTTCCCTGAGCAGGTCACAGCAGTTCATGTCCTTCAGTTGAGTAGCAATGTTGCTGTTTGCCCCTCTGGAGTGTGAGTTCACCAGCCTAATGTCTACTTAGTCACCACTATTCTGGTGCTGCAGGGTCTGCTGACACATCCGTGTTAACATATCACTATACCGAATTCATTATCTTTTTAGGATGCACTCTTTAGTCTTCCTTTCACTTTTAGAATGTTATTGCCCATGTTAACTACCTTCTTTTTTTCTTCCATTTACTCTAAAATTTCACTAATAAACACCAAGTTGGTATCAAGAAGTATGTGCAAGTTGTGGATATGACTCAACCTGAGTCATTTACAGGCATTTATCAAGCTTGTTCAGCTACCTATATATACTAACATTCGCCATCAAGCTTCTGAAACCATGTTGACTACTCAAAGAATGTGTTTCAGTAACTTGATTCTGCCTATCTATAGAAGTAATTGATATAATTAAGTTGAATAGAATTGGAGTTACAAATTCTAGGTTAATTTCTCAAGTATCTTACCCTATCCCAATTGGTTCGTTGCTTTCTCTTTCAGGTTTTTGACTTATCTCTCAGCCATATGTGAGGATGATGTTCAGGGGAAGAAGCTAAATGCACTGTTTTGCGTTCCGGTTTCTGGAAGTTATGAAAATGATAATTATGTGGAGAACCAAAGTGAAACTAGAGATGCAAAACCTGCTTTACTTTGGAGTGTATTGTATACTCAAGAGCTAACCAAGGTATCTGCAATACCCTTTTTTTTTTTTTTGGTTTGCTCTAGACAGCTACCAGCTTCCATTTTGTTTCAATATCAATTTTCTTCAGTTCTTGTTTCATTTCGCTAAAGGAAATGTGCTATTCGTTTTGATAATGCTTTTTGTTTGTAAAAGTACTGAAACGGCTATCAAGCACATTTCGCTTTTTCGGTCTTTGCTGTCAGTCACTTTTGATTCTTTCAGGGTTATGCATTATCTTGTTTATTTTGGCCTGGATTCTTCTGCACATTTAGTAGAGGTTATCAACTTATCATATAGAATATCTAACATGTTCATTAGTGTATACATAAAAAAAACATGTTCATTAGTGTCACTGAGCATAGTACATTAGTTGGTTGGCAGATAGGAATTAATTACTCTTGAAGTTTATCACCCGTGTTTTGTTTAGAGTTGAAAGTCAGACTAGAGCAGTTGGATTGCTTATTGCCGAATTCAGTCATTATTTTATCCCGGAGGGAGGGTGTGGTATCAATATTCATGGATTAGATTCCATGGGATTAAGTGTGAGTATTCCTTTTCAAGAAGTGTGAGAATTATCCCTTTAGATCCCCACTTATAAATAGGTTAAGGAGAGCTTTTGCTTCATTTCTCTTCCTCCTTGCCCTTCATCTCCCTCCAACACAGAGCCTTTCCAGTTACATCTTGCACCTTTCCAGTTACATCTTGCTGCCTCTGGCGATCCTCTTCCCTGCAGACTGCTTTACCTGCTGTCCGTCGATCCATCCCCCAACAGAGAAAGGCCATGTAGCTGAGATTATGATTGTCTGCCTCCGATCTCCTCTTGTTCCCTCCCTTCAGCTGATTGCTCTGTCTCTTTCCTTTCATTTGTCTTCCTTGTATTTCTTTCTCCTGCCCTTGCAATTTAATGTTCTCCACCCCTTTGTTTTTTTTCCTATGATTTTTTCCCTTTGTTATTCTTCTCTTCTCCTTATCCCCGAAAACATTCTACTTTTATGTCCTGAAATATTTACTGGTTTGCTAACTATTCAACAATCTTCTTCTTTCTCTATTTTTTTCCCAACGATTATTACATTCTTTTAACCAGGTTGCGATTCTTCTTCAGTACATTATAGTTCATGGTTGAAAATTATGGAGTGTTAGATTGATGGACATTGGATGGAGATGAATTTGTGATGGAAAAATCAAATATAGTATTCGAGTTAATTAATCTAGTTTCGTTTATATTATATAAAATCCTTGTTTTGCATGAAGACCATTCTTGGACTGATATTTCAATTTTCGTGTAAAATGCAAGATTGGGTGGGTTACTGTTGAGGAACCACATGGGAAGCACAGAATATAGGGTTGTGATACCTTAGGATTCCCAAATAATTAATCATTTATCCATGAGCTAATAATCTCAGTTTATGCGACATGCTACCAAATGATCCCCGAGTTTGTGATCTATGCCTGGCGTGTTGGCCTTTTCCAAATTCCGTCCGTCCATCAGTTTTAGGATGTACTACTAGATAACATCATTTGTACCCCCATGCCAGATGGGAGTCCATACTACCAAGATCTTCTGGTTGCTACAGAGAACGTAGCATCCTTCTGCTTTTCTTAAATGGACCTCTTTTACATTGGTCCCTATCTTCTTTTTTCCCTGATAGCTGCCACCTTTTTTCTTCTTTCGTTTTGTGCTTTACCTTCTTCAGTTCTTTGCCATGGCCTTTTGTCATGGCCTGTTTGCATGCATATCACTAGGGCTTATAGTGATGTAGGAGAAGGGGTAGATCATCAGTCATTGACCCATTTGGTGTTCTTGTGCTACTTTTTTTTTAAAAGATATTTCAAGAGATGTACTTTGAGTTGAGGGTCTTCAGAAACAATCTCTCTGCACTGCACCACGGGTAGGGATAAGGTCTGCGTAGACATTACCCTCCTCATGTCCCACTTGTGGTATTATACTGGATATGTTGTTGTTGTTGTTGTTGTTGTTGTATTTCAAGAGCTGTACTTTGTTAGAAGAAGATGTAAGAGGTTGGCCTTGGGGGTAAGAGGAAGGGAAGAGGTAGGCCAAAGAAGTCTTGGGGAGAGGTGATCAGGCGGGACATGGTGCAGTTTGAGCTAACCGAGGACATGATCCTGAATAGCAAGGTGTGGAGGATGCGGATTAAGGTAGAAAGTTAGTAGGTAGTTGTGCGTTTCCCTTTGTCTTCATTAGTTCGATAGTATTAGTGTTAATATGGTACCCCTTTATTCTTAGTTTGCTATTATCGCATATCCTGTTCTGTTATTACTTGCCATCAGTACTTCCTTAGTCTGCTAGCAGTACTTCTTTCATATTCTCTATTGCTATTTTGGATTTAGTTTTTTAAATATATTGTCTTGCTATTACTTGCTATCGGTACTTCTTTCATATTCTCTATTGCTATCTTCGATTTAGTTTTCTAAATATATGTCTTGCTATTCCTCGCTATCCGTACTTCTTCCATCTTCTTTAGCCGAGTGTCTATCGGAAACAGTCTCTCTGCCCTTCCAGGGTAGGGGTAAGACTGCGTACATCCTACCCTCCCAAACCCCACTTGTGGAATTACACTGTGTTGTTATTATTTGTTGAAGAATTTCTTTCCCAAGATAGCCTCATTGGAGGAGGGTGCTGTCGAAGAACGGGAGGACTAGAGACCAAATTGATGCTGCTGGATATGTTGTCATGTAAGCTGACAGTTGGCAGAATAATACAGTTTGGCATTGACAATGAGGGCGAGAATATACTTGACCGAAACTAAAATGTGGTTCTTTTTTACACAAAGAACCCAAATAAGTGAAAAAAAAATAAAAGAGAACAAAAGTATAGATAACGCCCAAAAACTGGGCGCTATACATTAACGGTAACTCTGCCGTTAATGTATAGCGCCCAATTTTTGGGCGTTATACTGCAAAACTGACAGTGTCAGGTATAGTGCCCAAAAACTGGACGTTATACTCATTTTTTAAAAAAAAATCCGTTTTGTTTCTGGACACAATAATGCGTATAGTGCCCAGTTTTTGGGCGCTATACATAAAAAAAAAAAGTTTCCCGGCTAGCCATTTCCTATATAAAGAGGTTAAGACTGTAAGAAAAATCATTCAAAATTTTTTTTAGGTCTCATTCAAACGTTTCTTGCTGTTAAATTCTCCAGCATTTTTTTGTTATGTCTGAAGAGCGTAGAATAAGAGTTTCATTATATTGGGGGGGGGGGGGTTGTGATGGAGAATAACTCTGTTGGGTACAGTTTACCTGCACAGTGTCATGTTAAATTGCCACTTACAATGGAGTACGATAAATTGATATTGTTGTTATGCAAAAAAATGAGTGTGA
>ML384876.1:30221-46154 GCA_005239525.1 Nicotiana knightiana
GGGGGGGGAGGGGGGGCGTGTGAGGTTGTGATGGAGAATAACTCTGTGGGGTATAGTTTACCTGCACAATGTCATGTTAAATTGCCAGTTACAATGGAGTACGATAAATTGATATCCTTGTTATGCAAAAAAATGTGTGAGGAAACGTTCAGTGATTCTTAAAGTAAACCGAACGCAAGAGATTGCTTTTTACTCGGAGTTTAACATCGACGATGATGAAACTTTGAGTGATTTTCTGAGGACTCCGGATGAATGCCGGGAATTTCTTGTAATCACAATGTTGGAGATGTACGTCAAGGTCGAAGACGTTCCTAAAAACGAGGTTGCGCGTAGTAGGGATAACCCCCAGTCATCGGATGGTTAATCTGGAGCAGTTTTTGCTGGACAGGTTCCAGATGAAAGAGTTTTCCTTGATTTAAACTTATCACCGCCTGCGAATGAGCAGCGAGAAAATAATTTCTATCATGCTTACCATAATTCACAATGCGAGTGGTAAACTTCAATTTTCATTAGTGTTAATTATGTACATTTTTGGTGTATTGAATTTGTATTAACGCTCATATATTTAACAGGGGGTACCCGCCGGATATGAATTTTACAAGTGGTTCATCCGGTAGTCATCACCTAATTGAAAACGTCCATCATGGAATTTCATCACATTACGACTTGTAAGTGAAGTGATATAGCTATATGAAAAATATTTATTAATTTCAGTAGCTTATATTTTTGTTGGTTGTGCAGTGAAAACCAGCAAGTTGAACCACCCTCAATTGCCCGAAAACGACGCATTAAATCGGGATCTGGCAGATGCACAGGGTGAGGAAGAGAACAGTGATTACGACAACAATGCCGATGAATCCGGAAGTAGACACCCTTTCCTCGTGAGGATGGTGATGAGGAGGATGAGGAGGAAGGACCTGATTTGAAGAGAGAGTATGCTCCAACCCCCCTCCCCTAGACGAAGAGTGTACGAGTTCGAAGTGTCGTTTCATTCAAGAGATATTCCTTACATTAATAACTTGCCAAGCATGCCGGATGTGGAAGTTTGCACAAGGGATTTTGATGAAATTCGGACAGCAATGTGGGATGAGTCTAGACCAACGGTGCTTGCAAAAGGCATGCTTTTTCCTGATAAACCGCGCGAGCAGGGCTTGTAAAATGCACAACGTAAAAGAGTGTCATGAGATGCAAGTATGGGAGTCAAGTCCATTGGTATACAAGGTTATTTGTCGCATGTGGTTTTGGCCATGTCATTGGATGTTGCGTGCGACCAAGAAGAAGACATGTCTGTGGAAAGTGGGTAAATACATTCCCACCCACACATGCGAAATTGACACATTCAACGGGAATCACTTCAACTTGGATATTGACTTGATTTTTCTTGTACTTATTCCGTATCTCGAAGCGTCCATAAGGTATAAAATCAAAGAGTGCATTACATCAGTACACCAGGAATATGACCATACCATTACGCAAAGAAAGCCATTTCTCGGGCACAAACGAGCGTTTGAAATTGTCTACAGTAACTAGGATAAGTCATTTGCATCTCTGTCAAAGTACATGACCGCACTGTAGTACTTTAACTCCGGGACGGTTGTTGAATGGAAGCTTGAGCGGAGTCCGGGAAAACCAGAATATATATTCAATTACGTGTTTTGGGTGTTTAAACCAGCAATTGATGGAGTTTTGCATTGCCGGCTGGTAATATCCATAGACAGCAGTCATGTCTATGGAAAGTATGATATCAAGCTATTGATAGCCGTGGCAGTAGATGCTAATGGACAGAGATTTCCTATAGCTTTTGTTGTTTGTGCCAATGAAAGCACAGAGACGTGGACGCTGTTTTTGAACCACTTGAAAGAGCACGTTGTCAAACAGCGTTTCGGTATTTGTCTAATATCTGATCGACACAGTGGTATCTTAAGTTCTGTGGAGAACTTGCATGCATGGCAAGAACCTTATGCATACCACCGTTACTGTGTGAGGCACTTTAAGGCCAATTTCCAGAAGGCATATCCCAACAAGGATCTACATGATTTGATGTGGATGGCAGCAACAAACCACTAACAACATAAATTTCGGAGGCACATGGATCAGGCAAGAAGACGAGGCAACCTATTGTTGGTTAATGCGACATCACCCTGAAAAGTGGACTTTGCATGCGGATGGTGGCAGACTATGGGGAATTCTGACTACAAACATGTCAGAGTCTTTCAACGGGTTATTGAAGTCGGCAAGAGGATTGCCTGTCACAGCCATGGTGCGGATGTCGTTCAAGCAGATGGCTGAGAGGTTTGTTGAACGGTCTGCAGCTGCAACGACATTGATGGAAATGGGTGTTGAATTTATGCCAGTGCCGATGAAGAGATTTGAGAAATACAGACGGCGAGCACATTGACATTCATTTTTGCAGTATGATAACGAAAGAAATGTTTTTGAAGTTCGCACCGCTATCCATCAAAATCGGGGGAATAATGTACATACTGTAAATGAATCATCAAGGTTATGCTCTTGTGGGAAATGGTCCATCTACCACATNGAACGGTCTGCAGCTGCAACGACATTGATGGAAATGGGTGTTGAATTTATGCCAGTGCCGATGAAGAGATTTGAGAAATACAGACGGCGAGCACATTGTCATTCATTTTTGCAGTATGATAACGAAAGAAATATTTTTGAAGTTCGCACCGCTATCTATCAAAATCAGGGGAATAATGTACATACTGTAAATGAATCATCAAGGTTATGCTCTTGTGGGAAATGGTCCATGCCTTGCTCACATGCCAAGTGTTTTTAACGTATTGGTTTTGGGGAGACCAACTATGTTGATCAACAATATAGTGTTGCCAAGTATCTAAACACATATTGTGGGCAGTTGCAGCCAGTGGGTGCCGAGCATTATTGGCCGTCGGAACCATTTAAAATAGTGTGCAACAAGTCCTATTTGCGTCGAATACAGGTGCAGAAGAGAACGCGTAAACGGAACTAAATGGATGTTAGTGATACCGTTTATGCGCGCAAATGTGGTATATGCTCGTAAACAGGACACGGCCGTCGAAAATGTTCTTTAGGTGGTTTGGATGGCAATACTAATCAAGCTCGTGGTGGTGTTCTTCTAGTGTGCCTAACTATCCATGAGTTTATGTTGTAATAATTAGTTGTTTTTTTTATGTTGCAAGATTTATGAAATAAATTTATGTTTTGTTAATCATGATTTGAACTTTTCCGTTTTAATTTTTTAAATGATAATTTAATAAAATTATGTATATATTTAGTGCGGTTAATTACTACGTTAATTATATGTGTTGTCTTGTCGAACTGAAAAGGCTGACCAGCTGATATAAAGTTGTCTTGTCTTATACACATCATGACATTTAACACACAAAATATAACGCGATTAAATAGTACGTTATGTGTGCATTTAGCGCGGTTAAATATTACATTATGTATGTTGTCTTGTCGAACTGAAAAGGATGACCAGCTGACATAAAGTTGTCTTGTCTTGTACACATCATGATATTTAACACGTAAAATATAGCGCGATTAAATAGTACATTATGTGTGCATTTAGCACGGTTAAATATTACGTTATGTGTGTTGTCTTGTCGAACTGAAAAAGCTGACCAGCTGATATAAAGTTGTCTTGTCTTGTACACATCATGATATTTAACACGCAAAATATATCGCGCTTATACGTTATGTGTGTATTTAGCGCGGTTACGTTATGTGTGTTGTTTTGTCGAACTAAAAAGGTTGACCAGTTGACATAAAGTTGTCTTGTCTTGTACACATCATGATATTTAACACACAAAACATAGCGTGATTAAATAATACGTTATGTGTGCATTTAGCGCGGTAAAATACTACGTTATGTGTGTTGTCTTGTCGAACTTAAAAAGCTGATCAGCTGACATAAAATTGTCTTGTCTTGTACACATCGATATTTAACACGCAAAATATAGCGCGATTAAATAGTACGTTATGTGTGTATTTAACGCAGTTAAACACTACGTTATGTGTGTTGTCTCGCCTATAAATAACGGGCTCATTCTAGTTATTTTGTGTGCTAAAAAATTACTAATAACAAATATTTCATTAAATGTAAGATTTTTTAACACACAAATGTCTCAACCTCTTCGCACACCAAGGTGCAAGCGTGGAAAAAGATGTATGATGCAATCTTGTTGGGACAGTGGTGAAGTTGGACGCCGCTACTAGCACTGTGTGAACCAGTTTTACAAGGTTCCCACAAACCTATTTGCGATTTTGAGGAATGGGTTGATGAACCATGTTATCAGGAATGCTACAAAGAATCTTTGCAGCATCTTCATAATTTGTGTTTAAGACAATTGGAACATGAAAGAGGAAGTAAAAGAGAGATTGCAGAGTTGAAGGCGAAACTGAAGGAGGTAGAAAAAGAAAAAATAAAATCCCAATGGAATTGTGAAGTCCAAAAGGAACGTAAAAAATAATATAAACGGAAACTTGCGGAGGTGAAGACGAAACTGAAAGAGGTAGAAGAAGAAAAAGAACAATTGGAAGAACAGTTTAAGTGGTTGGAGCGGAGAATAAAGGGAGGTCGAGGCTAAACATTGAACGTATGTGTTTAGTGTATTTTTCCCACGTCATGTATTTTTATTATGTTGGCCTGCTATGTTTGTGTTTGTGCTTGTGTTTATGCTATAGTAATGTTTTCCTTGTTTGTTGTACTGAACTTTATTTTAATTGTACTGGAAGTTAAGTTTTAGTGCTCGTGTTGTTGTATGAAACTATCTAACGAAAGGGGAACTAAAAAAGTAATGGGCATATTATAAATTTATTGTTGTTAAACAAAAATATTATTTACTCCAAATACAAAAAAAAAGAAGGAAGGCCGAATCAATGTGTCCCGCATCCGGTGTGTCTCAACGCAGCCGCTGGACTGAGGCGCATCCCATCCCGCCCGGGTATGCTATCGGGATCATCATCATCAAGTCGTCTCCTTATAGCCGGATGCGGCGCCGGATGACATGTATCAGTGGTGCTGTCAGGATCGATATAAGAGGCCGTCGGTCCAGTAGAAGGCTACATAAGAATAGAAAGCTCAGTATAGAAAAGTACATAACAATTCACAACAATTCAAATAAGTCTTACCATGATCTCGGCTAGCTCCTGAAGGTAATCATATGTCGCAGCCACGTCAGCATCCCGTGAAGCCTTAAAAATGAAATTAATAAAGTTAAAGAAAATAAATAAGTTACAGTTAAAACAAATTAAAATTCAATACTAATAAACTCATACCTGCGCATGTGATGAGGCGCCATAACTCAGTCGGCGCCCAATATGCAAATCTCGAATCAGTCGATCCTCATAAATGGTAGACGGGCCTAGGAAGTATCCACCCCAATCCACTCCTAGAATATTCGTGCCCGTGATAAATAATTGACCCGACGGGGTCACCTGCGATGTCACTGGAGTGAGATGCATTCCAAGGCTGTAAGACGGCATGCCCGTCTCATCCATGCCATCTGCCATAGCAGTAGCAACATCATCAACAGGAGCCTCAACACCCCAGTAGGAGCCTCAACGCCCCCTTGCTGGGGACCACGTCCTCTCCGCCCACGACCACGTCGTCCGACACCCTGGCCTCGTCGGGCACCACCAGCTCGTGGGACACCACGACCTCGCTCGTACTACGCTGGTTCCATATAATCAAGCCCATGTGCCAAACGCTCCGATCGGGCTCGATGCAGTGTCCGGACAGCCACCTCCATGAATTGACTACTATAATCCTGCATGGCCACATGATCATGGACATGACTCTGCATCTGCAGTCCCATATGATAGACGGTATGCAATCCAATCGCCTGCACAAATTAAAAAATATAAACTACATATGTGGTACTAAATTACAGGTATATAATTAATAATAATAGAAAACATACCAGGGCCTCGTGTCTCCCGGCGTATGGGACGTACCGACCGTGTGCCGAATGAATGGGGTTCCCGATAAAAAGTCGGGTAACAAGGCGGTACCATGCCATATAATCCTGAATATGCACCTCATGCATCTGCGTAGGTGGGGTCAGGTTATCTCGCCTGTCCCAAATACCCATCTACGCATTAAGCCATGCCATAAATGTGTCGTCTGCCCTGGACCGATCGGCCCTCTGATAATGTAAAGCATGCCAGACAGGCTGCTCGGTATAGACTGTGGCAGGCGAAACTGACGAAGTACGCGCTCGGAGGCATGATGATCGACAATATCGAGGCATATGAGCGGGACAGAAGTCCTCCAAATATGTCGGCCGGACGAGCAATAAGCTGGAAGGGTACCGATCAACTCCTCGTTGTACAACGTCCAGATGAACTATATATATAATTTGTACAATTAAATAATTAAAATTATGAATTTAAATTATAAAACAAACACACAACTAACATTAATAATTATGTGTGTCAAATTCAATATTTTTATAATTTTGCGTGTTTGTTTTATAATTTTGTGTGTTTGTATATATATACCTATGAGTTCCGAGCTCGATATTTTGAGGCCCAGTGGAACCAAACTAACATTAATAATTAGGCATGTCAAATTCAATATTTTTATAATTTTGCGTGTTTGTTTTATAATTTGTGTGTTTGTATAATTAATAACTTAATTGTACAAAGTTTGCATTTTCAACTATCAGTCTAAGATACTTAAACTAAAGAAATTCTACGCTAAAATACTACACTTTACTACGCTACAAGGCTCTACATTTTACTACGCTAAAAGAGTCTACATTTTATTACGCTAAAAAGTAATCTAAACTAAACATAAACAACAAATACATTTAATCACAAATAAAACACAAAACGGCATGAAAACACATATATATAAATCCGGATATTAACAGATAAATTTATTTGACAAATTTATAGTTTTTTTATAAAACACTAATATTAAATCCGGATAAATTTAACATACTAGATTCGGAAAAAAAAAAAAAAGCACAAAACAAAATAGAACATATTCAAATCAACTAATATGCATTATTATAAAGTTTCAACATAAAATAAACCGAAAGACCTCAATTTAGTGTTTTCGGAAAGCAAATCGATTGAAAATTTGACCCCGAAAGTGTGAACCCACAGTAATACGAAACTCTACTCGGAAGTGGGACCTACGTTCTACACCTTTTGTGTGACGGAGGACCCACAATTTTTTTTAAATTTTAAAATGGGTGTGGGGCAGGGAGGGGGGAGGGGGCAGAAATGAGAGTAAAAAAATGGTGGAAGGTTAAAATATTGGGGAGGGGGACGATCTTGAAGAACAAGACGGATTTAAAAAAGAAGAAGGGTATAGCGTCCAGTTTTTGGGCGCTATACCTGACACTGTCAGTTTTTGCAGTATAACGCCCAAAAATTGGGTGCTATACATTAGCGGCAGAGTTACTGTTAATGTATAGCGCCTAGTTTTTGGCGATATATATACTTGTAGACAATAAAATTACGTCGAGAAAATATAATCAAGACCAAAAATATTGCAACAATCGTAGTATTTGATTTCAAGTAATTTGAGTGTACAATCTCTATGAATCCTCTGATTCTACTTTTTCTAGTATAAATTCAAGGGCCTTTGAGCTTGATCTTGAATTTGAATTTTGATTTATCAGTCGCGAACACTTTGATTGTTGCCACGAATTGTATCACGAACAAGTAGCCTTGATCTGAACGCCTTGTACTTGATTTGACTTCGTTATTGATCTTGAATACTTGAATTGTTCTTCGTTCTTGAGCTTGAACTGATTTCTTGAACTTGAACTTGATTGCTTGAAGCTTGAAACTTGTAGAGAAATTTGCGGCGTTTGATCCACAAGCTCTCTCTTGCTTCTTGTTATAACTTCTGGTCTCTTTTCTGAGTTATGAAGACCCCTATTTATAGTTGTGGNGGGGGAGGGGGAAGGGAGAGTTATGATAAGAACAAACTCTTTCCGACCAATCAAATTAAAGTATGAAACGGACGTATTTGATTGGTCAGAACATGTCACTTGCGCATGTGATGCGATTTCATTGGCCTTTTAATGTGACTTGGCATGCCTTGTCATTTTGACACATGGCATGATCTTATGTCTCTTCTGTTTGACTTGGCGACTTGGCGTGCCACGTCATTTGACACGTGTGCATCAAACTGGGCATTTAGGAAGATGACATATTGGGCTTTAGGAAGTGGGCTCATCATTTGTAGCCAACTATGGACTAGCCCAATGGATTAGGACTTATTTGTTTAATCCATTTATACTGGACTTAATAAAAATTATATTAGCCCATAATATTTATTTGGACCAATATATCTTGGATTTAAAATATAGTTCAAATTATTTTATTGAATTTAAATTCAATAAATTTTGCATGCCTACAAATGCCCCTTACTTCAAGATTTGTCGGGGTGTCTACATTTTTGAAGACTAGGCCTGGAGTATTTATATTTGTATATTTGATTATATGAAATATTAAAGTCATTGAACTTTAAATGTCAAATTCATTGTCTGTGACTAATCACTCAAAATAAAAGCTATTGAAAAGTGAATTCCACAGTCATAATTTTCTAATTCTAAAAGACTCCAAAGTTAGTTACAGGGACAATACTTATTAGCAACTTACTTTATTAGTTATAAGACTTTTACAATGTATTCACTGATAACAATAAAAAAGGAAGCCTTTTCATCTTTGCACATATAATGAATGAACTTTGGACAAAAGAAACGTTCTCAATTCTAATCGGAAACAAACTTCTACGGCCGACAGTCTTCGCTAGTCCAAATTTTACCAGGACTGACAGTACACTTTGACTCAATTTAGGAGACAATTATACAGTCCCACATCGATATCATCCTTGTAGTATCTTGTCTCGAAGATCTATATAAACCACATGCTCGTATTCGTTAAGCATCAATTCGCAGTATTCGCAAGCCACTTGAGTCTATTTTTGTGGACTCGGAAGCATTAACGCGAAGGTAATTTCTTCTTCTTTTCCTGTGCTTTTCTTCTTTGTTGTCTTTTTTTTTCCTCTTTTTTTTGTAGGTCAAACAAGAAGGATGTATTCTTATTTAACGAGATGATCAATGCATGATGAAGACCTTTAAAAGCTCGTGGTCAAGATTTGTTTTTTTAAAAGTTCACAGCAAAAACCTTTAAAAGTTCGCGGTGAAGACTTCACACTATCTGAGCCAAAGACTTCGTTTTATTTGAAAACTTGACTTCTTTATCTCTGGCAAAGACCATTACACTGTCTAAGCTAATGACTCCATCTTGTTTGAAGATTTAACTTCATTTTATCTGAGACATAGACCATTACACCATCCCGGGCCAAAGATTTATTTTGTCTTAAGCGAAGACCATTACACCGTCTAAGCTAATGAATCCATCTTGTTTGAAGATTTAACTTCATTTTATCTGAGACATAGACCATTACACCATCCCGGGCCAAAGATTTATTTTGTCTTAAGCGAAGACCATTACACCGTCTAAGCTAATGACTTCATCTTGTTTGCAGATTTAGCTTCATTTTATCTGAGGCATAGACCATTACACTGTCTAAGCCAAAGACTTTGCCTTTTCCATGCTTGGTAAGATTATATTATGAATTTGAGGCCATGAATATCACATTTCTTAGCTAAATGCTAATAAACATTTTTCTCTCTTTATGCAGTCTAAACATGGTTTACTTAAAAGACAGAATTTCTTCCTCTAATTCTCAATTCCTTATCATCTCGGACCATAAGGGAAGCAAGTATGGGACAAGGTTACCAGTTGATAGGTCACTAATCGGCCAGTATAATGCAGCTTCATGGGTACCTTTGAGGGACCCACCTTATTTTTCAGACTGGACGCTTGAATACAATAGTCGTCCTCCCAAGACATGGGTGCTTCGCACCACTACCCATCATGCTTGGAATTTTGCGAGTACCTTACCATGCCTAGGGCGTCGAATCATTAACAAGGAGACTTGTTGGGGCAATGATTTTCCGTTCGGCGGTGAATTTCATTACATTCCTGGCTATTGGGAATGGGAAGAAGATGTCTTAAGTAGGTGTCGCTTGACACTGGAGGGTGCAAGAATTTATGACGCCGTATATGCTTCATTCTTCACATATGATCGTAATACGAACATTATGCAGGCTTTCTGTGAGGCATGGTGCCCTATTACCAACACATTGGTTATCTCTGCTGGGGAACTATCCTTATCACTTTGGGATTTGTATAAGATCGGTGGTTTGCCTATAGCAGGATCTCCTTACGAGGAAATTGTGCCAAATGTTGAAGAGCTTACAGAAACGTACGATAAGGGGAGAAGGTTTATTCCCCAAACTTGTGAACATTTGTTTGATGCCTTCCATCTGCTCCGAAAGGGAGGTAGCAACGATCTAAAGGTTTCTGCGAAAAAATAGGTAGAGTTCTGGTGCAGAAAGACAATGAAGTATACGCAGTCTTCTTTAAGGAAAGAAAAGAAGTCTGCTCGTTTGAACTCGACACACAATCCTACAGGGTCCTACATGAATCGGTAAATTGGTCGACTTTAGAAGAAGATATGTTCTATAAGCTAGGAGTAATGGGTGACAAGAAAAACGAAACATACTTGGCTGCTTTTCTATCTTGTTGGTTATGTATTTTTGTCTTCCTTCAAAAGACGGTGACTTCATTCGTCCTGGGACTTTTAAGATCGCGTGTCATCTTGCTTGTAAACGAAGAGTTAGCCTTCTAGCCCCAGTCTTAGCCAGAATATATAAGGGTTTGAACGAGATTTCAAAGTGCTCGTTGCTTGATCCTGCTCAAACTTTCTTTCCAGCTCATTATGTGTATGGTTGGTTAGCCCATTACTTTAAGACTCATTTTTTGTATGCAAAGGGGCCAACTGTTCCTCTCATGGCCGCATGTTCTAGTGAAGGTGCTGCTAGATATTTTGGGAAAGAGAAAGCAAGGAAGCGTATTCATAACGGAGAAAATATCATTTGGACTTCGACAATGCCCCGCAGATCTGATCTGTACCGCTACTATGACGATGGTAAGGCAGATGAGTTCGAGTTAAGTTTCTTTATAAGTATTCGCTCGAATTATCTTCCTTTGAGGGACAGAGTCAACTTTATTATTGAACCTTACAACCCTCATCGATTTAGCCGCCAATTTGGTTTTTATCAAGACACCCCTGGTCGCTTGGAGCAAGACTTTTGTGAGGCCTTGTTAGAAGAAGGGTTAAGACTTTCACGGATTTATGTGTTGACTAGATCTAAGTCGAGGGCGGTATTTCCTCCTTTTGGGTCCAATATGAAGAAGTTTACATCGTCTAACTATGGATCTTGGTGGTCAAGGGCGCATGGAAGCCTTCTTTAAGACCACTTACAATTTTTGATGAATAATGTTGAGACAATCACAAATATCATTCAAGACCAGATTGAGGATGTCTTAGTGATTGATAGGATTCCTGCTTTACAGTCTAAGGTAGTTGAGATGCGCGTAGGCAGTGGACCCATGCTACACAAAGAAGTTCAAAGAGAAGAGATTCATACTCTAATTAACAAAGTATTATTCCATTTGGTGTAGTCGTTAATGCCTCTAATAAGTGCCTATCCCAAGAGGAGAGTGATAGCAGCAACAGAGATAAATATTGGAAAAGGAAAAGGCCAAACCCATAAGGGGTTGTAGAGGTCCAAAGCGTTGATAGCCCTTCAAGAACACTAACAACTCAGAACGAGAAGGTAAAAGAAAACATAAAATTTTCCTTTTTAATATCGTTGGCCAAATGAATTTGCTAAAGTGTCCTTACATTTATTCATTTATTTATTTATTTATTTCAGGCTAACAACGTTGGAGCATTGCAACGAGTAAGACCACAAGATAGTGGCGAGTCTGTAGCAGGACCGAACCCACATAAATCATCTTCCACAACTAAGGCAAATCAAGAGGCAACTTCTATTTCTCATGATGAAATTAGGGCAAAGTTGGGTTCTGATTTGCGTGAACGACCAACAATTGCAGCTTCAGTTTTTGATGGAAAGAAGGTTGTCTTGGATATTCGAAAGGAGTCTATCTTGAAGCTTTGGACTTCAATTCAGCGTAGACTGAAAGGCAGCACTGCAGACAATGTCTCTGAGCTTGAAGAAAATACTAAAGTGATCCTTGAGGCAATGGATGGGGATGATGTGGATATTTCCCCTTTGAGAAGCCTATTAGAGTCCCTTTTTGAGCTTGCTGCTTCATATAACAAAACACGGTCGGCTTTATCTGAGAAGGTTGAAGAGACTGCAATATCAGACGTTGAGGTACACCTCACAAATGTCATGATTGAAGAAGAAGAAAAAGTTAGAGAAGTGTCATCTATCCGCCAGTCCCTACTCACAGTGAAAGAGAACATAGAGAAGCTCCGTGAAAAAGAGAAGGGCTTAGAAGTCCTTTTAGAAGTTGCCGAGAAAGAAGTTGAAGAAGCCAAGTTAGGAGCCTCAACTACTAGAAAGGAGTATGACGCATGCTGCACTGCCTTGTTGACTGCTNAAAGTGATCCTTGAGGCAATGGATGGGGATAATGTGGATATTTCCCCTTTGAGAAGCCTATTAGGGTCCCTTTTTGAGCTTGCTACTTCATATAACAAGACATGGTCGGCTTTATCTGAGAAGGTTAAAGAGACTGCAATATCAGACGTTGAGGTACACCTAACAAATGTCATGATTGAAGAAGAAGAAATATGCCAGTCCCTAGTTACAGTGAAAGAGAAGATAGAGAAGCTCCGTGAAAAAGAGAAGGACTTAGAAGCCCTTTTAGAAGTTGCTGAGAAAGAAGTTGAAGAAGCCAAGTTAGGAACCTCAACTACTAGAAAGGAGTATGATGCATGTTGCACTGCCTTGTTGACTGCTGATGACTTGACCGATTTGGAGAAGAATAAGTACTTGGAAGCTATGCTCAAGGATTTGGCCAACTACAAGTTGTGCTTAGATTAGGCTTTTAGAATTATCTCCCTTTTTATCCTTATGTTAGGTTGACCTAGTGGATATTTATTTCGTCTTAAATCAGATTGCTTCTCTTTTGCTTTACATTGTCCGACATTTATATTGGTTGCATAATTTTCAGCTTTTAGTACTTGTAATGAAAGATTCTTATCTTGTCGTGAGAGAGTCCAAATAATGAACCGTTTGATTTCACCACGTTGAAAATTTCAGCTTTGCGCAGTCTCACCAAATAATTTATATCTTGTTGTAGAAAAGTCAAAATTATGAACCGTTTAATCCCATGGAAACTAGACTTAAAAATATAAGACATATCCAAAATTTGGAATTAAATAATTTGAGAATCATCCCATATATTATTTTGAATTTAGCTTTAAATTCTGTCACGTTGACGATTTCAGATTTGCACAACTTCATCAAAATATTTGTATCTTGATGTAGGAATGTCTAAATCACAAACTGTTTAATTGCATGGAAACTAGACTTCAAAATTTAAAACATATCCGAAATTCGAAATCAAACACCTTGAGAATCGTCCCAGATATTATTTTGAAGCTAACTTCAAATTCTGTCACGTCGACGATTTTAGATTTGTACGGCTTCACCAAAATATTTGTATCTTGATGTAGGAATGTCGAAATCATGAACCGTTTAATTTCATGGAAAGTGAACTTCAAAATATAAGACATATCCGAAATTCAGAACCGAACACGTTGAGAATCGTTCCAGATATTATTTTGAAGCTAACTTCAAATTCTGCCACGTCGACGATTTCAGATTTCCACAGCTTCACCAAAATATTTGTATCTTGATGTAGAAATGTCGAAATCATGAACCGTCTGGTCCATTGGAAACGTAACTTCCAAGTATATAACATATCCGAAATGTAAAATTTAATTCCATAAGGATAGTTTCAGATAATATTTCGAAATCAACTTTGGTTCCTGATATGCCGACAATATCAAATTAGCGCGACTTCACCAAAATCTTTGTATCTTGGTGTGGGAGCCTTGAGGTTGTAAGACCTTTTTAATTGTCAAAAATTGAAATTCAAGAGCTTCATTCTCACCAAATGTCTTGGGTCCAGGTATCTCTGAATTTGAAATGTCACGAAGGTAGACCATAATAACTTGAAGGTGTGGCAAACGTGAAGGCATTAGAAATCCCCAAACTTCAATGCAAACGCTTGGCATCCCCCTTAAAAGATATTAATCATTTCATTGTAGAAACCAATTTAGCATAGTGGCTTGCTCTCTTTAAATCAAATGGGATCCAAAGTTTAACATAAGCATGGTGTCCCAGCTCGATTTTCAAATACTGATTGAATGAATTACATTTCATCGTACTTCATTCGGACAACGATTGGGGGATTATGTATCTTTTGAATTTATGCGACTGAACTCAGAATGAAACTCTAAGATGCCTACGTACCTCAGTGAAGAGGATCAAGTCATACCGTAGTTTAGAATGGGTAGAATTTTTTTTGGGCCGTACACAATTTAGACTCATGGGGGCCAGGAGTAACATGCAATTTATGCTCATGCATTAAGGAGCGTTGAAACTTCAAGGATAATACTTCTTCAAAAACTTTCCATTGATAGTGCCGATTCTCATTCCATCTGTGTCAACCAGCTTGTAAGCCCCACTTGAATAAGCTTCTTGCCCGACATATGGCCCATCCCATTTTGAAGTAAACTTCCCTACATGTTTATGGGGAGTGATAATGGGTCTTCTTATGGCAAGGACTTGATCTCTTACTTGAAAGGATCTCAGGCGAACTCTTTTATTAAAGGCACGAGACAATCGAGCTTGATAACATTCAAGACTCTGTTGGGACTCCAACCTCTTATCATCAAGAACCTCTAACTCTGCTAATCGAAGTCGAGCATTTTCTTCATCAATGATCCCTTCTTGAATAGCCAGTCGTAATGAAGGTATTTGACGCTCAAGTGGCAAGACAGTTTCGACTCCATAAACGAGTAGATACAGAGTTGCTTGTGTTGGCGTGCGGTGAGTCGTCCTATATGCCCATAGAGCTTCTTCCATACGGTCATTCCAATATCGTTTGGATTTGGAGATGACTTTCTTCAGCAGGTTGCATAAAGTTTTGTTGAATGCCTCAGCTAGGCCATTGGTGACAACATTGTACATCGAAGAGTTTCGTTGCTTGAAGCCAAAGAGATCACAAATATTTTTCATCAACCTATTCCATTATCCGTTATTATGTAATGAGGAATTTCAAATCGATAGATTATGTTTACTCGGATGAAACTTGCAACATTTTCCTTCTTTACCTCCTTAAGAGCAACAACTTCAGCCCATTTTGAGAAGTAATCAGTTGCAGTCAAGATGTATAAATGCCCACCAGAAGACTTCGGCAGTGGTCTCACAACATCCAATCCCCAAGCGTCAAACAACCAGGATGCAACAGTCGGGTGCAACATTTCAGGAGGTTGATGAATAAAATTTGCATGAAATTGAAAAGCCTTGCATCTTCGAGCGTAGTCCAAGCAGTCTTTTACCATCGTTGGCCAATAATATCTCATCCTTTTATGGAAGTGGAGCTTTGGTCCAGACTGGTGCGACCCACGTACCCCAGAATGTGCCTCTTGCAAAGCTGGGAGTGCTTCTTCTTCCCCTAAGCATCGCAAGAGTACTCCCTCGAATGACCTTCTGTATAAGAGTGTCTTTGTAGTAAAGGAAGCGAGGTGCACAACAACGGATTTCAGTCCTTCTCCTCGGATTTTCTGGAAGTATCCCATAGCACAAGTAGTCGATAATGGGTTGTCGCCATTCTTATTTCTCAACTTCAAAAACAACGACAAGATGCTTGAGTTTATTTTCTTTACCTTCAACCTCATTTAGTGGCGGTACTACCCATTTTTGGCAGACAGTAACTTGCGCTTGATCAGGCAGGGTTAACGATGAAGCTAAGGCAGCTAAAGCATCAACCTTCTTATTTTCTTTCCTTGG